>BKCH01001427.1:0-28020 GCA_008635985.1 Ficus erecta | reverse complement strand
AAAACTGTCGTGGAAAATGCGACAAAAACACGGAGCGGAACAGAGTTTCCGAAAACCGTCGTGGAAGTCGAAGCTTCCACGACGGTTTTAAAAAAACCGTCGTGGAAGAGCATGCTTCCACGACGGTTTCTAATAACCGTCGTGGAAGATTACAAATGTCAAAAAAAAAAAAAAATTTTTTTTTTTTACCTTCCACGACGGTTTTTAGAACCGTCGTGGTAGCATGACCTTCCACGACGGTTCTAAAAACCGTCGTGGAAGGTAAAAAAAAAAATTTTTTTTTTTTTTTTGACATTTGCAATCTTCCACGACGGTTATTAGAAATCGTCGTGGAAGCATGCTCTTCCACGACGATTTTCGGAAACTTTGTTCCGCTCTGTGTTTTTGTCGCATTTTTCCACGACAGTTTTTTGAAAAACGGTCGTGGAAGCTAAATTTTTTTTTTTTTTTTTTTTTTTTGCTTTTGCAATCTTCCACGAAGGTTATTAGAAACCGTCGTGGAAGCATGCTTTTCCACGACGGTTTTTTATAACCGTCGTGGAAGCTTCGGCTTCCACGACAGTTTTCGGAAACTCTGTTCCGCTCCGTGTTTTTGCCGCATTTTCACGACGGTTTTTAAAAAACGATCGTGGAAGCTCCGTCGTGAAATCCACATTTTGTAGTAGTGAAATTTCAATAGAACCTTCAAATTCAGATGGCAAGATATAATAATTCCCTAATAAAAAGAAAAATACTACAAGATATAATTACTAACTATAGCTAGCCACGTAGTCTTTGTTTGAACTTCTCTCCCATAAAGGTCATTACATGTTATAAGAGCAAAATAGAAATTCCATCATCCAAGAGACAAGGCAGGAATAACAGGAAGAGTTTCATTGAACATTTTATGATATAATTGCTTGGTTCCGTTTGAATTTCTTAGTTTCTTCCTGCTTATCCCATTATTTGTTTCTGAGTTATATTAATGTCAAATGATTATGGAATTTAAGCCCTTGTACTTGAATACAAGTTAAATGAAAAAAAAGTGTAAATAAATTTTTTTATTTTTATTTTTTTACGGTCATTATAAATAGAACTTCCTGAATAATGATAATGATATGTGCTCAATAGAATTGGGTTGAAGGATTTTGGTGACTATTTCTTATGGTGATTTGCCCCTTTGTTTTTTTCGTTTTGTCTTGCCTCTGATAATTTTCTCCATGATGGAGTTTTTCTGTACATTGATTTTTTTATTTTTTATTTTTTAATTTTTACATGCAATAGAATAAGGAAGAAAGCAAATGAATAATATGAAGCAGCAAAAAATTAATAAAATAAAAAAAAAATCTGGAAGGAAAATGAATCAGGATTCAAAAATTATACAACGAATACTTAGTTTCCCTTTAAATAAAAATAAAAATAAAAAATCATGTAGATTAAGAACAAGTTGCCTATCCACATCATATTGAATGAACTTTATAAGTTCAATACTTATTAATTAATGTCATAATTATTTTTGATTAACTATCCAATTTGTTATAACTATTTGATTTACAATCGAACGGTTAAAAAAAAAAAAACCACTGATGAGTAAATATTAGAGTAATCATTGAAATAACACTCATTTCAATTATATATATATATATATATATATATAAACGATCTCTATTACAAAGGCATTGTTAAAATAAAAAAAATAAAAATTAAATGAGCGGACAAGTCAGGCCGGGCCGCCGACTCAAAATTAAGGCCCATCCCGACCATTATGGTTGCACCAGGCTGGGGATAGGGCCGATATGTGATGGGCCATCCGGGTCCGCCCAAGGGCCAAAATTGTAGGCAACGGATCAGTTTGCTTAGCCCTACCCATATTTACAACTCAATTATATATATATGTAAAAGGTTAGTTATATATATATATATATATATATATATAACAACAAGGTTAAGTTCAATAAACCGATAGATATAACTTAATCATAATGGTATATCTAATTTCATTAGAGAAAAGTAGATAGAGAACCATGTTTTGAGTACTTCCTTATAATTTTGTTCACTATATTATTAAAGTCGATAATTTTATTATTAGGAAATCGAAAAATTATCAGCTTTAATATTATGATAGACATAAATATAACGAGGTGTCAAATTTATGTCATTCTTACCTATAATCCATTTCATTATAAAGTATAAAGTTTAAATTATTTAGTTTAAATTCAAAGTAAACAAATATAAAGTCATATTACTCAATTTCTAAAGAATTGTAACAATTACACGTTTTAGACGATAATTTACGAAACAAAAGTTGATGAATTATCTTTCGAATTAATAACGGGTAGACTATCATGTAACCATTCAATCTTATGAATTTCAAATCTTCAAATCTATTTTTATCAAGTTTTTTAGATTGTTTATTTTCTTTAAATATTATATGGTTCGGATGCACAATGTTTTTTTTTTTTTTTTCCAAAAGAAAATTAGTTACATAATTATTTCTTCTTCTTTTTCATTCTTATCCTATGGAAAAAAAAAAAAAAAAAAAAGGGTTGCCGAGTCATAGTCACTATCAGTCAAAGTAGATCTATTCCCCTAAAAGTAGGTATTCTTATCTAAAATCTAGAATAAAACCCCACCCACCCCCGCTTCTCTTTCTGGGACTTGATCTTAATTTGTAGTTTTAATCTCATGGTAAAAAAATTTAATAAATAAAATGAAAGGAGAGGAAAAACTCTAGTAGAATTTGACCGTATATGAAATGCTCTGTCACAATAACACATCTTATTATCTAAAATAAAAAAAATAAAAACAAAATCTAAACCTAATAAGAATTCTTGAGAAAACAACCTGCGTAATATGATAATTACTTAAATCAAAATAAAGAAAAAAAATTTAAAAAATCCAAAAATTATTGAATAATAATTTACTAATCTTTCACTTTTCAAACATTTTTAAAGAACATGGAAGAAAGTATATAAATAAACTGGAGTTGATAGGAAATGTTTAGTTGTATAAATATAGAGTTACATGCATGTTTAGTAGTTATATTTACATTTTTTTTTGTTCTTTTATTTTTTTAACAAGAATAAACTACACCATTCAATTGGAAAAAAAAAAAAGAATAAACGATAAAAGTTATTTGGAAATAAAATGTCTTTACCACTAGCTAATTTATAATGTTGCAAGATCTCTTCCCGTTCCAAAAAATAAAAAAATAAAAAATAATATATATTAGATATCTTTTCAATAAACTTATTTATCATTAATTAAAAACATGAAAAATAATCCTTAAAAAAAATACTGAATCAAATTGAAGACCAATTATTAGGACTGACTTAAAACATTTTAATATTTTTATGGATAATTAGTTAACAATTAGCTACTAACAAGGAGGGCTTGACTGAACGGCTTAGTCAGTTTGCCTTAAATTTATGGCCTTCTCTTTCACTGGCTATATATAATTGACAACTTCTTCATCATTTTTTGCATCTCAAACAGTTTCAATTACTCTTTAAAAATTAAAAAAAAAAAAAAAAAAAAAACACGGTTTCGATCACTTCTCGGAATCAAGTTCAACAATGTCAGGTTGTGGTTGTTTCCCTAGAGGCAGTTTTAAGTCCTCTAAGACTTCTCTTTCTTGTGGTACAAGTTTTTCAAAAAAAAAAAAATATTTTTTCTTTAAATCTCATTTGGTTTTGTTAATAAGCGAAATGAGGTTTAATTTCGTTGAAATTGTTTGGTATGTGGTTAGGATTCTTAAGAAAATGATGTAAAATGTAGATGAAGGTTTTTATTTTGATCATAGTTGACTTAAGAAATTTGTTTATTCCGATATGAAGGTTCATCTGCAATCCTCAACGGCGATCCAGATAAATCGGTGAGGGTTAATGGACCGGTTGTTTGCATAGGGGAGGTGATCATCGACTTTGTCCCCATGGCTTCCGGTGTTTCTCTTGCGGAAGCACAGGCTTTCAAGAAAGCTGCTGGTGGTGCTCCTGCTAATGTTGCTGTTGGCATATCAAGATTAGGTGGCTCGTCGGCTTTCATCGGCAAGGTCTATTTTTTTTTCTTGATCCGTTGTCATTTATGTGACATTTTCGACAATTTGAGTGATGGATTAATAGAATTAACTTGTTTTTAACCACTCTAATGATAGTTTTTTTTTTTTTTTTTTTTTTTTTTTTTTGGGTCATTTTAGGTGGGGGATGATGAATTTGGACACATGCTGGCTAACATTTTGAAGGAGAACAAAGTTGACATTTCAGGCATGCGTTTTGACCCGGATGCTAGGACTGGACTGGCCTTTGTTACGCTGACAAAAGACGGCGAGCGCGAATTCTTGTTCTTCAGGAATCCGAGCGCTGATATGCTTCTCCACGAGGCAGAACTTGATGTCGGCCTAATAAAGAAGGTACCTAGTTATGTTCTGTTTGAAATGTGTGAGGGACGCTTTTTCTTAGGTTGATGAAGGCCTTTATGGTTTGGTAAGAGCACTCTTTCTACACTATCCTGCAGGCAAGTATTTTTCACTATGGATCAATTAGCTTGATCGACGAACCGTGTAGATCGGCTCACCTTGCTGCCATGAAAATTGCCAAAAACTCGGGTTGTCTTCTCTCTTATGACCCGAATTTGAGACTAGCCCTATGGCCATCCGAAGAGTCCGCTAGAGACGGCATTATGAGCGTATGGGCACAAGCTGACTTCATTAAGGTACATGTTTGACAGTTTAGGAATTGCGCTCCAAACTGTCTGTTTGAGTGTTACACATTTCAATTATGTGCGAAATTTGCAGATTAGTACGGAAGAAATTACATTCCTGACCGAAGGCGAAGATCCTAACGACGATAACGTGGTGAGGGAGAAACTTTTTCATCCCAATCTAAAGCTTTTGCTCGTATCTGAAGGGGTAAAGGGGTGCAGATATTTCACAAAGGTCGGAATTCTGATTTCTTGCGTACAAATCTGTCTTTATAAGTAGTATACTTCCATGTTCCAACAATATTAATTTCTCCATCGCTTTGTTATAGGATTTTAATGGTCAAGTTCCGAGCGTTAAAGTTCATTGTGTCGACGCCACTGGTGCTGGTGACGGTTTTGTTGCCGGGATACTGAACATATTGGCTTCAAATTTAGATCTGTACATGGTATAGTATTTTTCTAATGATTCTGTAAGACTCATTACATTTGAAATTTCTTCTCAATTTTTTTTTTCTTCCACAATTCTCTCATTCGTGTGTTAGGAAAAGGATGGAAACTTTTTTCTTTTTTTTTTTGGTCGTTAGTAAAATTCAATGATCTCGTATGATAAAAGAAAAAGAAATCATGGAAGGCATGCAGGTTCAAATTAGACAATGAAGTTTACTTTTCTTCTGCAGGATGAACAACGGTTGAGGGAAGCGCTCCGCTTTGCAAATGCCTGCGGTGCTCTCGCTGTCACAGAGAGAGGAGCTATTCCAGCATTGCCCACAAGAGAGGGTGTCCTTGAAATCTTGCGAAAAGTCATCGCATCCAAAAATCTATGATTGAAAAATTGACCTCCAGAATTTTTTTTTAATTTGGTTTTTGTTTTTGTTTTGGAACAAAACTTAGAATGGGAGAGATCTAATGAATCATTTTTTTTCCCCAATGAATAAATTATCTTCTTACTTCTTAGTGTGCAACAAACAACCACATTTTTTTTTGGGAGTCCTTTTTGCGTAGAAAAACAATTGCAACATGAAATATCTAGAGATCGTTTTTTTCGCACAAAGATGTTCTTTGTTCAGCATTTAGTAGCAATTCATACCTTTCGTACATGGCGGATTTTTCTCATAAGCAACACCATTAGAAGCAATTTGTTATTCAAAAATTTTCATAGCCACTAAATTAGATTCTAGAGCCTCGACAAGTAAGCAAAACAATAGTTGCAAGTACGACTCATCTAGTACTTGCATATTCTAAAAACCATTGTCACCCCGAATAATCGACCATTTTGCCGAGTAAAGTCTCACGAAATCTTCCATCTTTTGCCTATAATTACATCGATAAAAGACTTGTAAACCTTAATATGATCATCTCTTATTAATTATGTGTAGGTTCCATTATCAAAAAGTGTATCCACGGTTTCTTGTAACAATTTCTCCCAACACATTACTAATTCCCCTACCGTAGATCTACTTCTTGTCTCAATTTATTTATATTTTTCAACATCAATGAAAGGAGAGTCACCATAGGCAAAGAAAGAATTCAAGATTATTGACTTCTCTCTTTGAACTCCTTCCACAAAAATAAAAACAAAACATTTTAAATTACTTGAAATTGTCTTTCCCAAATTCATCATTTTTTAACACAACAACCATCAGGTCTTTTTTTTTTTTTTTGGTGTCATTTGACAACAATAATTCTATTTGTGGAACAAAGAGCTGCCATAGAGAAGAATAATATTAGAGAGTTTCAAGAGAACGACTTTATCACAATCATAAGTCACAAATTATAACAAATTAAGTACCAAAAAGTACTCTTATTTTACAATCATTATTTAGTTGCCATAATAGTGCAAGATTTTAGTACAGTAATAATAAGAATTTAAATAATACATAATTGGGAAATAATAGCTTGCAATTACCTAGGGCTTAATTGTAATTTTCTTTTCATCTGCCTAGGTGAGTAGTACCTTTATGTTAATAAATCCCATTCATTTATTAGAAGGAAAGGACTTTGGCCTTGTTTCTCGTAATCCAATGAATAGTTCAGTCTCCACTTCTGAACTGGTATCACTTTCTGGGTTTGGTGGTAAGGTTTCTCTCTGCTGGGTCAATACTTGTACTGGTTTAGCAGCATACTGCAAAATGGAAAAAGAAAAATAAAAATAAAAATAAATATAAATATAAAAATTCGGAAAATATATGTGTGTGTGTGTTTTTAGAGTAACCTTACGGCCTGTTTGGTGAACGATATTAGACAGGGATAAAAGGACCGGATTGGATAAGGCATCTTAATCCTATGTTTGAGCTTTTTTTTTTTTTAAGGATTGGATTGTATAATTTTTGTAATACTTGGTTGGTTATAGACATTCTGTGTCATCACACCTATATTTGGTATGATATTTTTCACTTCGAGTCGAAGCTTCATATATTATTGCTCTCGGTACCCTAAAGGGCCTTGTGAACTTTCAGTTATAACCATCAACTGAAAGCATCCTAATCATGCTGGCACCCATTTAGAAAGCCCACACCATGACAGTGTGGCCTATTTTACTAATGTTTAAATGATAGTAAAAAGAAAAGAAATGAGCAATACTTACTCAGTTTCAAATTGTCACAAACTGTGAAGCAACACTAGCTTTTTATTTTTTATTTTTTTTAGGAAAAAGCCTAAGAATATGCAACTATATAGTGAGAAACAAGCAAGATAAGAAAATAACAGTAAAAGCTTACCTTCTCATATAGCCTTGCATTTTCAGCTGCCAAGACTTTTTCCTGGAATTTCATCATAAAGAAAGGCCAAGAAAACATATCAGGTCAGCTGCTACTAGTGTTTACCTTCTAATGCTTTTCTTTGAGAGATCACAATATTGCATAGTGAAGCAAAAGAAACTCTGCAAGCAAGCATCTTTTGTCGTTCACGAAACCTAAAATCAAAAATCAATTTCTTCTACTCCAACTTCATTATATATTTACTTACACGCACACACACATATATATAGAATATATATGAATATGATATCAGTTACTTTTCAGCACAAGATCAGGATAGACTAAAAAGTAAAAACAGATTCCAAAAAATATTCTATGGTGGCAGTTTACCTTTTCCTTAAGTTGCTCAATCTGTTCTTTGAAAACCTGATTCTGAAACGTGTGTATATATATATATATATATATATAGGAGATAAAATGAATGAAGTTTATGTTAGTTTCTGTACAATGAAGAACTAAAAAGTATTCATGTTACCAAATAAGGCAGCTTAGGGCCATTACTCTATAAACACCAAAGCGGCGACTTGCAAAACAACAGTTTGCTAAACTAAAACTGACGTAGGACGGGATTGAAGAAACATAATAGAGATAGAAAGCGACAGAATCAAGAAGAGAAAAGAATCATTAAAGATAGAAATCCGAGTATTTAGGAGAAGATTAAGAACTCAAGAGGAAGAAAACTAGAAACTTTATATATTCATTCACAACCATTCACATTGAATAAAATCACAATCACTCAGCTATTTATAGAGAATTAAAAGAATAACATAAACTTGACCAAGTATTCTAAAATAATCCTAAGAGATAAACATAAATCTTTTATTTAAAATTGAATATTACAAGTTAGATTAAAATTTATAAATTTTAGATTATCTTTGTTTATACCCCTGAATTTTAGTATCATTCACACTTTGTCTTTCGAATTTAAAAACTCTCACTTTGTCTCATTAATTTTGAATTTGTCTCACTTAACCCCTGTTATTATAATTTGGTTAAAAACATATGAAAAGGGGTTAAAGGGGGCTAACTCAAAGTTCAGGGAACAAAGTGAGATTTTTTAAAGTTCAGGGAGTAAAGTGTGAACAACTCTAAAGTTTAAGAGGCATAGATGAGAATAATCCTAAATTTTAACATTAATTCTTGGTAAAAAAAAAACCACTCGTTTAAGTTATAATTAAAACAGAGGGTTGTAATAAAAGTGGCTCAATGACGAACCTTTCTTGCACGAATTTTGGTTACACTCCTCTCCAACTGTTGTTCCACTTGTTGTATTTCTTCAATGGAGGATGTTCCCAGACCCTCTCCCAAGAGTTTCCTGAAACAATTCAAATCTCAACAAGTTCTTCAAGTGAGGAGAGCAGAATTTCAAACTAATTTTTTCTAATTTCTGGTTGTAATATAAGATCAAAAGTAGAAATGCAAATTAGGCAAGATAAGGCAATTAATGAACCTCTTTGAGATCTCAAGAAGCTCAATCTTCTTCATCATAGCAGCTGCTTCTTGCTTCAAGTGCTGCAATGTTAGATTTGGCATTCATTAGAAACTCTAGCATAAATATATATATATATATATATTCTTTTTTAATTATCCATTAATTCAGGCAAAAGTTTATTAAAATAAAATTAAAAAAAAAAAAAGAAAGAAGAAAAATATTGGAAATAGTAGAAAAAAATATTGGCATAATGTGTTAAGAATACGAACTTTTAAGGAGTTTGTCTTGCCACATCTTTCTAGAGAATCTAGAGTGCTCTTTCAAGAACTTTTTTCCAATGTTTTCCGATTAAATAATCTAGCATAATGTATCTCATTCTATCACTCAAACAAACATGAAACATATTCTTGCATATTCGTACATAGGTCAAATTAGATATATAATTATTGGAATAATTGTTGGAGACTCAAATAGTGGATATGCAAGCATGATAACTTATATGTTGTTTTATATCTCCATGAATGTAGAAATTTTTACTTGCAAACATAAGTATTTCATTTATTGAGCGGTCTCTAATACTTTTTTTATCTGTCTCCTTTCGAATATATTTTGATTTTATCTATTTCTAGTTGTTAGGACAATTGAAAACGGTATTTCCTTGTTCTAGGATCCTTTATCTTTGCCTTGAATCATTGGGTTTAGACATTACTTCGGTGATATTTAATTGTTTCATAATGGCAACTACACACCATTTTTCTGTGATTTAAATTAAATGAGGAGGCAAATTTTAATTAGTAGAATAATTTCATATCTAACTTCACAGAATATGGAGTTTGAGTCCCCTTATCCTCAAGTTCAAAAAGAAAAAGAACAAAAAAAGTAGTCATCTGAATACCCATGTTCAAGGGGTCACGTAGGGCCCACCATTTTGTGAGAGCAGCGCAGGATTTAACCCCGCCAGGTTAAATCCCATTTTTCATTTTCAATTGATGAATATGGTAATAAAAAAAATCCTATTTTCTTAAGTAAAAGTTAACAGTTAATTCTGCGTATTTGTGAAGTAATTAACTTCTAAGAGCCGTTAGAATTCCATGGAAATTCCTTGCTCTCATTGGGATGGCATGATTTGCTATCCTAACAAAATCTAGTTTAGAGTTTCTCACATATATTGTGAAGGAACTCATGCTGACGATAAGCTTACTTCTCGTGCCACTTTTATGGCTAATCATACAGCTGTGGTTAATAAAAAAACATGGCGGGCTTTTCTTGCTAAAGATTTTGTAATTAGTCAGCTTATTGAGTCGAAACGTACTCTTTTTCTCTCATAGTCTTTTTCCCTCTAGTTATGACCTAGAGGTTTTTGAGAGGCATTTCCACAATTTTTTCTCAAGGCGTGAGTCTCGGCTCTATCTTCTGAGGACTGTTTCCAATTTCATTTAGTTTCTTTTCGGTCCTAGGGTTTCTTGGGTTTCCTTTTTTAACTTTCTTTTGCCTTGTACTGGCTTGTTTGTTTATTTTATTTCAAACTCTTTTATATTTTTTCCTTCCTATAAGTAAGAAATTTAAAGTGAGAAGTTGGTAGATGATAAGATTGCTAGTGGATATCAATCCATGATGTGCTAGTTGGTTTTGACAGTGGTCACTCCCTCTCTCAGTTTATTTTAAACTTTTAAATTTGTACAACTTTGATCAACTGATCTTTTTTCATATATGGAATGTCCCTAAACTATTAAAACGTTACTACAATAATTATTTCAGTTAATTTTTAGATGGAGTCCATTAGTAATTTGGTCAAAAAGTGTTGCTAACTAATGGATTCTGTCCAAAAATTAAAGAAAATGATTATTGTAACATCGTTTTTAATAATTAAGGGTTGTTCTAGTTACGAAAAAAGAACATGGATCAAAATTGCAGATACTTATAAATTTAGGGATCAACCTAGCAATTTTCTCAAACAAAAGTTAAAAGTTAACAACTCTATATATATATGTTACTTGGTTTTTTTTCTTATTTATTCTTATTTTTTTTTAGAGATAATTTGAAATCTCTACCATTGTTGGTTATATAATTGTTTTTGTTAGAGTTAGTAATTTTGTGATCTCTCCATGTGTGTATGGCGCAAGCTAGACTGAGAATGCTATCAGTCAGCTAGAGTTAATTACCTTACATATGTATCAATATTCCTTTAACAAAGAAACGTAAAAAAAAATTACATGAGAAATGGTTAAAATGCAAATCCTTCCGGGAATGTTTTCTCTATTAGCAATGGCCTCATCGCAAGTTGTCATGAGCTGGTATGGTGATGTTTCAATGTTTTAAGTCGAACTATGATAATGACAGGATTTCTAGCACTGGTGTTCCTCAAACTTTTCAATTTAGGATAGCTTGTTCATATATCTTAGTTTTAGCAATTTAGCCTCCAAAATATTTTAAACTATTATTACAAAGTAACTGATTTTGTTATCTATTGGTAAATTTAGGATTTGAATATGTTAGATTTACGTAAGGGTTGGAATTGGATTTTAATTTTTTGGTTAAAGAAAAGTTTCGAATATCAATTTAACAATCCAAAAAGTTTAGAAGATAAGTTGTCGATAAGTAGTCTGGGGACAAGTTGTCAAAAGCCAAAATTTTTTTGGATGGTAAATATGTAAAAGGAAATATTTATTATCGTTTGGTAAATTTAGGATTTGAATATGTTCGATTTGCATTGGAATTGGATTTTAAATTTTCGGTTAGAGACAGAAATTTCCATCACCAATTTAACAGAAAGTTAAAGAAAAAGGAGACATAGTGCAACTATTTAAAAATTTCAAATAATAAATTATCAAAATATATAACTTGGGGACAAGTTCTCAAAAGCTAATATTTTTTTGAGAAGTATGTAAAGGAATGTAAAGATATTCAGAACAAAACAAAAGTCACTTCTCTTTTGGCAAATCTTAAAATTCCCCATTGTGTACTCTTGGGGCTAAAACCATTGTCATGGACTATTTACGGAGTAAAAAAAAAAAAAGAATCATATGAACTAAAATCTCTCTCTTGTCAAAGCTTAAAATTCCCCATTGTGTACTCTTGGGGATAAAACCATTGCAATGGACTATTTACGGAGTAAAAAAAAAAAAAGAATCATATGAACTAAAATTTTGTCCAAAATTAAAAGTACTTTTTCAGAAAGAGGAATATTATAACAAACATACCTGCATGTTTTGTTCAATGGATTTGTTGTTGGTTTGAGTGTCTTTTGTTTGCCTTCGATAGCGTTCTATTGTTGCCTGCATACTGAACATTTTAAACAAAATTTCAGTGAAAGTCACAGAATGAGAGGATCAACAACCAAACAAAGCGGTTTGGCCTCCACAAACAGATTAACTCAAATCAGTTTGACCATATATATACACGCATATAATGAAAGAATCATGTAATAGAAATTTTAGACACAAATTTTAAGGAAAAAAAAAATTCACGTTAATTGCTTAAATAATGAAGAAGAAACATTAGACGTATCTGATGAGGCTGCCTTCCTAAGAAAGTTGAATACACACATATATATGTCATTAAATCATACATAGACACAGACACACACACACATATATAATATACGAAATAGAATTTAAGATAAATAATTTGCAAAAGAGGCAGAGGTTTTTTTTTTCCCCCTCCCTTCTTTAATTTCTATGTTCACTTTTCATAAATGTTACAGTAATGATTTACAAACTCATGATATAGATAAGATTGCATTAAATCCAGATCTACTGTCTTAAATTTAATTTTTATTTCCCTTGGCTATCCCTCCCCTTTTTATGTGCCACGTCATGTAAATTTAACCAACTAACCATATTAAATAGAAGCAAATTACTAAAACTACTTAATTCACTTAGGTCTCAAAATTTAATTTGGAGAGACAATCAACGGGACAGTAAAATGAGACAGCAACTCGTTTGGACATACCTATATCTAAGGGCTTGGTAGGAAGGAAAGAAAGGAAGGAGCTACGAGCGAAATATCACCTAGGTGAGAGAAATGGAAAAAGAGAGAGAGGCCATTTCTCCTATATTGTTAGGTATGAAATCCCTCCACTAATTCTCTAGTTTAGGAGAGATCAAAATTTGGGCATTTGAAGGATTTGGAGTCTGATCTTCCCCTAATATCCCTTCTTTCCTCTTTTATCTTTTACCGAACAATTATAAACGTCAAAATCCTTTTACAAATCCCTCCGTCCATCTCCTTCCTTTCCCCTTTACTCTCTTACCAAGCACACTCTTAATGTGGACTTGAGTATATCTTTACACTCCTATGAATTAGAAAGGAGATCCTCCCATCGAAAAAGCGCGATCCTGGGGAGGATATCTTTCGTCTCTGATGTTTTCTTTTTTCTTTTTACTTTTTAATTTTTATTACAGGAACATTTGGAACATTTCATTTCTAAGCAGAAGAGCCGTTTTCATTTAGTGGGTCAAGAAATATTGAATGGTGATGTAGGAGGAGGGTTCCGAGGAATACAAATAACCTCTGGTTTTTTTCAGCTTTGGCGAGCATCTGGAATAACTAGTGAATCTGAGAGTTATCAGTATTTATCAAAGCTGTTCCTATCTAACGGAACGCTATTGGTTTGTAAGTTTAATCTTTGCAGTATGAAAGAAGAATATAATCTATAGATTTTCATTATGGTGATGAATTCGTCCATTCAAATCTCGATCTAGTAGTTATGGCCTGAAATTGATATAGACATTTGTGACAGTCATTATTCCCTACAAGGAAATGATAAACTGTGCAGTCCCATATCGCTTGGGGATGGAAATATATGATGATTCATAAGTATATAAACCACCTTCTAATGGTACAAGGCCTTTTGGGATTAACCCAAGAACAAAACCATTATGGTAAGAGGCCTAAAGCGGACAATATCATACCAATGAGAGGCATAGGTCGTTACAACAATAGATCTCATCGTATCAATAAAAACCTATATTGAAGACGGGAGGGAGTTTGAAAGAACCAAATATGTTTATGTCAATTTTATTTCACTAATGGAATTACATGCACCTTAATAGAAAAAAGTGTACAAGGAAATTCTTTGTTCTTTGATAGAAGCAATCAATCTTTTTATTGTTTTGTTTATTCTAATAGTTTGTTTGTCATATGATATCCGTGTTTCTAAAAGGTCAATAATACTACATTTTTTTATTGACAGAAATTATGTATATACATATACTTTTGGATTGAAAGAAAACATTACATTTATTTAAAAGACAGAGTATTGCTTTTTCTTTAAAAAAAAAAAAAAAAGAAAAAGAAATGGAGTAAATTATACAAGATCTTGAAAGAATCACTTTCTTCTTTGTAAATGCCCCTAATAGGTAGTTTCCTATAATCATTATAAATGGATAACCTTTTGTAGGATTTTAACACTAGTCCCAAGTCTTTTTTACCACCATATGCATGAAAATGTCCCCCCATTTAAATTTATCCAAGGACGATGAATGTTACTAATAATATACTATATATATATATATATATATATGAAACCAATCCTAAATTAATTTGTGGTAGTGTAATGAACACCAATTTCAATCTCAAATTCATCTAGCTATCACATTTTCACTAATTTACAGAATCTTTAATTTTAATTGATGTGATAATCTTTTAAGTGCCTACCATTAAAAAAAAAACGATAACTCATATATCACATAGACTGTTCTTTAATAATTGGGATTAAATTTGGTGTCTAATATTATTCTAAGTTTTGTCGTTAAACGACATAACAAGCTCATAGCATTAGGAAACTATGCAACATGAATCGTAGCATACCAATTATTCTTCAAGCAATTGGATGTATGTATTTGCTTTTTTACCCTTTAACATAAGATAGTTACATTATAGTACGTTAGTCAGAAGAAATAGAAAGGTCATTGAATGGTCTTACAGATATTTTAGTTGATCTACAGCAAAAATATAGAAATACTTGATTATGAAATTTATATAATCCAATCTGTTTCTTAAGGCTAATGGGTTTACTTTAGAAGTAGATTTCTTTTTTATGATAGAATTTAATTGAGAGAAAGTAGGAATGACTTAGGGTATGTTCTGTAGGAATGAGAGAAAGTAGGAATGAGGGAGTAGTAGATCACTGAGGTGAGAAAAATCGAGAACGAGAAAGAGGTCCTTTCTCTTATAATTATTTTTACTTTGAAATCCCTCCAATAATCTATTCAGTTTAGGAGAGATCAAAAGTCGGAGTACTGTTTAAAAGGATTTGGAGTCCTTTCTCTGATCCCTATCTAGCTTCTTTCTCTCCTACCAAACAATCATAAATGTCAAAATCCTTCGACTAATCTCTTCACTTCTTTCCTTTCTTTTATTTTTCTTTTCTACCAAACACACTCTTAGGAACCCTGAAATGGAGAAGAAAAAAAATGAAATCTTTCAAATTGAGTAGGAACTGAAATATATAAACTCTTTTATCAACCTAAAACTAATCCTAATAATAAGATAAGGATTTAACTCTAAAAATAGAGATAACAATATGTAATTCCTATAATCCTGGAATCCATATCTCCTATATAATCTGAGATGACTACCACTTAGTAGAAATAATATATTCTCACACCTAATGTTTTATATTCTCTCTCATAAATAACATAGATAAATCCTTTGAATTGTTCAACGGACCCATGTATGCAAATTTAATAAAATGGCAACTAGCTTGATTTGTTGAGACGGGAAGGTTTAGAACGGGATATTTAGCAGGTGTCAATCTAGATGATATATGTTAGAATTCTGGATATTAGTTATTAACATATATATCTACATTGAGTTAAATTGACTATCAACCCTTTATATCATTTTCACCCTAGGTAGAGTATACTGTATGCTGTGGACATTAGGATTAAATTACAAGGCTAACTGTAAACACTTGGAATCATTTTATAATAAATGTGTCAAGTTTTTTAATTTAGACAACTGACTTTTTTTTTTCTTTTTTTAGATATGGATGCATGATGAATCATTGATAGACTTGATTGTCAATTAGTAGTTAATCAATACAAATCAATAAATTGCTTATGCATCAATGAGATACTATTCGTATATAACTGATAGTATATTGTCATGCACTATCATAAAACCTAACAACAAAAAAAAGGCCATATATATAAAAAGATGGCCAAAAAAGGCCATCCACCTACTCTTTTCAAGGTTAAAACCACTAAATGACTAATTAGACACCATCCTAGTAATTTAGTAACTTTGTCTATAATACTTAGTAATTTTATCCCCGTCTAGATGTTAATCAAAATTCACATGATTACAAGTGATTGGTAAGTGCTGGTTTAAAAGGTTAACAGTCTTGAACACCCTAACTAATAATCTGTTTAGATTATAGATTTAAAAAGTAGGTTTAACACTAAATTTAAATTTTGATAAAAACACACTATAAAAAAAGTTTGAATTATGCGTTTAATTATATGATCTGAACAGGACTAGCTGTGTATGACACATGGTCTTCCATTTAACATTACAATAAGTATCTTATATATATATATATATATATATATATAGATATATTTGTCATTTACAAATTAGAGAAGAATAGCATCCTAGTTATTTTGCACATCTGATAATAAATTCATTTACATATATGGACATAAATGAAAGTTAAAACATCACAATTAAGTAGGCACCCATAGCAGACCAAAGTAGTCGCTAATCATTTTGTTAATTTTAACAGTCTTGTTATCTAGTGGTGAAGATTATGTGTTTTAAGTTTATCATGTTAAACTTAAAACACAAATATTCATCACCGAAGGAAACTTGGGGGACCTAAAATCTCTACAGAAAAACTATATATACTTGAAGGACCTAAAATCTCTACAGAAAAACTATATATAAGTGTGTCATGAATCCATATTTCCAAAAACACTATAAATAAATAACTAAACGCTACTCTTTAATTATCTTATCAGTAATATTACTGTCAACTTATTTGTGATGTGGTTGCTTTATCTTCTTTTATCAGTTCATAAAACAATGATATTACTAATAATAATGATTAAGTAGTAGGGAAATTAAACATACTTCTTGACATAACTACTCACAACGCGTATAGCCATACCAATCCACTAAATCCGGTGCATTGAACACCGCGAATACATGGTGTTGGCAAATTCATCCAGCACATCTTCAAGAATAAAGGAACCCGCTGAGGCTAACTCGGTAGGTGGGAGAGGAAGAATTTGGATAGGAGTTATCAGTGTCTCGTATATAGATATTCACATATATTGAGAATAGGAAACTTATATATAGTTTTTTTGTTGACCTCACGATTTTCTACGAACATCTTTGAAACTCCATCTTTCTCAATTAGGCAGCATAATTAAGTACTTTTATTAAAAAGTCTCTACTCAACTAGATTCTAATTTCCAGGATGTTCACTCTTTGCTAATTTTATAAGTGCAGACTTACAAAGTGACTATAAATAGGTGATACCTTTGTAGTCAAGTGCTGTAAACTGTGTTGGCAATTACTAGGATACAAAGAGTTTGTTTGCCAGAGTTCTCTAGAAGTTATTTTTAACTTTCTGACTTTAAAAGCTATTTCTGAAAGTGTTATTAAATTATTTATCATAAGTGCTTCTTATCTCCTCAAGAGCTTTCAAAGTCACAAAAATGTATTATGCAAAAAACTGCTTTTGAAAGTGTTCTGATGATCCATCGTAAAAGCTTCTTGTCAAAGTCAGAAAATATGACTTTTTGAAAAAGCTCTTTCGAATGGACTCAAAAACTTGTATTAGAGTACAACATAGACATTATAAACTTTATAGTGACATCTTCATTATTAGTTAGAAAACTTTACAATCATTTCGATTTCAAAAGCTCTTTAAAAAATGTGATTATCAAACACTTACTGAAAAGTTACAGTTTTCTTTTCTCTTCTTCTGCTGACAAAAACAAAAATAAAAACAAAAACAATAACTCTCTCAAACGGGTCTTAAAAGTAAAACCAGAAAAACTCTGTCAAACTGGTTCGAGGAAGTGCTGACACGCTAGATGGATATGAGACAAAATGATATGATGATTATGATGAGAAAAAGAAAGGATTGCTTATGTCATTGAAAGTTCGGGTACAAAGGTTGGAACAGTTTTATGAACATGCGTTGGCGTATTGACCGTTTAGCTTTTTGTTCATTGCTACGGCACGGCAAAAGCATGAGTAGTGAATAAGACGGTTTATGCACAACGAACAATCCTGATGGGTATTAAATATGCACAACGAACAATACTAATGGTATTAAATATCATCTATTAATAAAACATAAATATCACGATATACGATTTACATATTGAATTTATGTTTTATTAACAATATCTAGTTTTCAACACCGACGGTGCTCTAAGGTATTTTTCCTATATAGACCTTTGTACAAAAACTACTTGCCATTTCTTATTTTACCAGAGTCTAAACCTCATCCGTTGCTTGACTTTTTTCTTACTTTACTCGTCTAGACATATATAATAAAATCTAGTCAAAGCATACATATATACGCACACACATATTACACGTATATGTATTTACATATATATATATATATATGAATTTCTAAAAAGTCTGTATCCAGTGGTCATTAAATTGACCACTTATTAATGGAGCTTTTAAGTGTGGAAGAGGGTCAAGTTTGGTTATCTCTTTAGGCTTGATCAGCTGAAAATAACCAAGAAATTATCTTCTCTTTGTGCATGTTTTTCCTCGAGTTATGGAAGAACAATGTTTTTGTGTTTTTGCTGTACTTGTGTAGTTGGTTTTATGTTTTCCTTCCTGTCATGTCGTACGGGTTATGTGTACGAGTAGCATGCATGACATACGTGAGTATTATATATTTTAAAATTAGAATGATTATTTATTATTTATTTTCTAGTCTTTTATCATTATAGATAAAATAGTCTTTTATTTATTTGCTTGGAGATCTATATTAACCTTATTTTTTATGTATTTTGATTAAGCGTTCAATCAAAAATCCTAATTTTGTTTTTCTCTTCATTATGGTTCTCAATTTTCACAAGGTATCAGAGCCAAGTTTTGCAAGCAATGGTGGGTTCAAACCTTGGCCCACATTAGGTGCGCAGGAGGGTATTAGATTGTGTATTTCTCCAATATCGCTAAGTTACAAGGCTGCTGTGGTATTTATATGTAGAATGAACTCCCTCTCCCCTTAGAACTAGTTTTTGAAAATGTGTTTTATCCAAGTATATATACACACACATACTAGCTAGTAGATCCTCACAATTTTGATAGCATATAGATATATAGCATATGAGGAGAGAGAGAGGAAAAGAAAAAATGGAAGTCAAGAAATGTAGAAAGCGTCGACTGCTTTTGATTATCAATTACGTGCCAGATTAGAACAATGCAAAGCTTAAAACTTTTAGAGATACATGAACATAAAAGATAAGCTGAATTCAACAGTAAATTAGATTCTACATCATGCAGAAGGCCGCATGAAATAATGATCGCGGATAATAACAATAAAAGTAAACAAAACTAAAGTACTCAAATACTTAATTCTTTTTTTTTTTTTTAAGATAAATAGAAACGACAAACAATATCATAGCGTAAAAGACATCTCCATTAGATCGACACCCTATGAATCCATCCCACACTAAACACTCAATTGGTAATGCAACCATTTTAGTGTCAGATTACTTTTACAATAACTAAAATCCATTAGTACTGTTGGTACAACATATTTTCTTACCAACCAACCACTGTGTCTCTCTAACTTTCTATCTTTTAACTAAAGAATTCTATGCTAATTGGAACAAAGAAAAATAAATTGATCTCATCTACCTAAGCACTGTAAATGCCATTCAACCACAAAACTCACCAACTACCACATTAAAAAAGTGAAAATAAGATTTGACCTATTAAACTATTGACAGACCATTTAGACCAAATAAGGATAAGCCTATTGCTTAAAGTTAACCTATCGGGACTAGCTCAACAGATGAGAAATGAGGAATTTAAGTACATAATTTTTTGGTTCGACATCTATCATAAAAGTAAAAAAGTAAAAAATTAAAAAATTAAAAAGATGTACGTGAAGCTGACACTTCTTCTACTACAAGCAAGTGAAGCCACTTTGTTAAACCATCCTCGTTTTTTCCTTTTCAACAACAGATTAGGACATGACCATCTAGATACTCTACCCCTATATATATATATTGTTAAACTAATATTTGTTACATGATTTCCCTAAAAAATATATATTTGTTACATAAGTTAAAAGGTTTCTATGGCGACAAAAAGCTGTGGGAGGATCAGATTAATATAGGATAAATCTTAATCTCCCACACTGTTCAAGCATCTAACTCGATATACTAGGGTTTAAAAAAAAAAAAAAAAAAAAAGGCCACCTCGATATAGTAGATCAACCTTGTACTAATTACGCAGCTTCTTTTTTCTACTTTATCATTGGTCCCAAATTTAACTGCCGTCCCATTGGGCAAGATGCATACACATAATATTGGGGTTCAGCTGCAAAATTTGATGTTTAAAAAAATAATTGTAAAAGCGCAAAGTACTGTCAATAACACTTCACATTTGCACTATAAACGGATCAAAAGTTAACAGACATGTTTTTTCGGATAAAAAAAAAAGAGAGAGAGAGAGTTAACGGCCATGGAAACAAAGTGTTAATAAAAATGAAACCTTGAAATGTAGGTTTGCTATGAATTTGGTTCCCATAAATCCCACCCCCACCCCCCAAAAAAAAAGATCCAAAAGAGAAAATGAGCAAATAAATGGTTAAAAAGAAGAGTAAAAACCCTAGTTAATGTTCATATAGTGAAAAAGAAACAAAAGAAGAAACAAAAAAAAAAGGAATGCAACAAACAAAAAGAATACCATGTTTGCATTTAAGAGAGAATGTTGGAAATCAAGACAAAATATTTATATATATATATATATATATATACGTAAAAAAATAAAAATAAAATTTAAAAAGACGAGATTATTTATTTATTTATTTATTTTGGTTACCTGGAACTTGCAAATTCATTGAGCTTGCCTCTAGGGGAGAAGATAATCAAAGCGACTTCCGCGTCGCAGAGAACCGAAAGCTCAAAGGCCTTCTTCAGAAGCCCATTTCGCCTCTTCGAGAATGTCACTTGGCGACTTGTGGCATTCTCAATACGCCTCATTTGCGTTTTTCCTCTCACCATTTTGTTTTTTCCCCCCCTCTCCTCAACTGTACTACTTCTTTCAACAAAAGAAAAGAAAAAAAAATGAAAGATTTTTCTACACAAAAACTATGAAGAAAGTGCGTGCAAAAAGAGAGGAAAAATCTTCTTACCCGGAAAGATAATTAATAAAAATTTCTTGCAAAAAGAAAACTTGGGGTTCAAGTTAATCTACACTTTCTTTTTCATCAGTGCTCGAATATGACGATTTGGGTTTCAAGAAAGTGAAGAGATTTTCCTGATGAACAAAGCCAAGATGTGAGGAGGAGGGGATCAGTATTAAAAAAAAAAAAAAAAAAAAAAAAAAACCCACCAGATAGCCTTTTGACCAGAGAGAAGGAGCAAAAATAAAATAAAATAAAAAGCCTAGGATTTTACGAAAAAAAGCTTTGACTAAGAAAACCCATTAATTTACCTGTAGTTTCTCAGCAAACGAGCCTGAGATCTGTACATATATCTGTGCGTGTGTGTGTATATGTATATGTATAGAGAGAGAGAGAGAGAGGAAGAGGGAGAATGAAGAAGACTTCTTTGGAGAAGAAGAAGACTTGAAAGAGAAATTAGCAGACGACCCAAATAATTAAAACAGTCTCTTGTTCACCTCAAAGGGTTCTTGATGTGCTAAAAATGGAAACGATCTAGCTCAGAAGAAAATTATGAAGCTTTTTGTTTCATTTTTTCATTTTTTTTTTTTCCCCCTCTCTTTCTCTAAGAAATGGGCCAAAACGGAGACAAAAAATTTGCCACGAACAAACAGAAAGAGAGAAGAGGACGATATTTTTGCCAAAAACGACTACGGAAATGGAAAGAGATATATTTGGAGATGGTTTTTTTTTTTTGGAGAGGGAAAGAGAAAGAGAGAGAGAGAGATAGAGAAAGAGAGAGATTGACCTTTATTTGGATCACAAAAAAACACACCATTTTCTTGGACAATTTCATTCCACTAAAAAAAAAGTTAAAAAAAAAACTTTAATTATTAATATACTGTTAAATTAGAAGGGTAGGAAAAGAAAACCTCATCCTTTTGCTTGTTTTGGTAAAACCCAGATTTCCATAACAAGGACATAAATTATTTTATTTTACAAAAATAGATAAAAAGGAAAGAATAAAGTCATTTCTCTTCTAATAAGGGGAAGAAAAAAAACAAAGACAAATTCAGGGATATTTGGTTCACAGGTCCATTTTAAATTAAACTGTATTTTTTCATTTTATTTTTTATTTTTTTCTGAAAAATTAATAAAATTTATAATTATTTTTTAAAAAATTAATATTATTCGAATTTAAAAATTTCAATTCAAACTCAACTCATTCATCAAACACTATCTAAAAAATAGCTTTATTAATAGTCGCAAATTCAAAGATTCCCTATATAGTCATTTTCTTCCATACATTTTTCAAAATCGTGTGTCAAAAAATAAAATTAATTGTAAAAGCTGACATGTTTTAAATCACAGGATAATAGAGATTTTTGTCATTACCCTCAGGTAAAGTAAAACCCTATTGGTGTTGCACAAACTTTTAAAATATTCTTAATTTGTTTGACCGATATAAATCATAATCAAATTAGAAAGTATACTAAACTTACCAAAAGCAATTAATAAATCTATAATTCCAATTAGTTAACATATTATTGTTAAGCTCGTCTTATCAAACAAAAATTATGAAAAGGAAAGAGAAGAAATAAAGAGACATTTACGTACAGTTTTGGGCGCGGGTTGGTCACACTTTTACTTCTTTTGTGGCTGTATTAACGTTTCAGTTAATCCTCAGTGTAACGTCAAAAAAAGTATTAAAAAAAAAAAAAAAAAAATCGTTTTCTTTTTTTTTTTTTTTTTTTGAAAGGAGAGAGAGGAAAAAGAAAAGAAAGAGAGAGAAAAAACAAAAGGTGGAGAGAGAGAGGAGTGAAAATAGGGAAAGGTAGGTTAGTACGACAACAGAATACGTCAAATCAATCGTACAACATGGTACATAGAAGAGCCAATCAGGAGGTGAAAACTCACAAGTCTATTAATAAAATAATAGAAAAAATAAAATCAACATGAGTTTTCTATGTCCACAAATTGGGTGGTTGCAGTTGTAGACGCATCTTATCTATGAGGTGCGTCAGATACACTTCTCTCACATCTATTCACCTTTCTTTTTCCCTCTCTCTCTCTCTCTTCTTTGCTCCTCGGATATTTTCTCCGTCAATGCTAAAGACACTTTCAACTCTAATCTAAACCTTTTAAATACAAAGACATTTATAATATTCTTATTATTTAATATGATCAATAAAAATAAAAAATAATAATTTATATATTATATAAATTGATATTAAAATTTAAAATTATATTTAATATCCCAATATTTTTCATTTTATAAATAATGGTCACTTTCAATTTTACAAAGTAGTATCACTTATAAAATTAAGGGTTAGAGACTGGCTTAAAATTGAAGGTACATTTAGTTCTAATTTAAATTTAAAGTTTTCATCTCAATATTTATTTTTTATTTTTTTAAAAAATTAATAAAAATTATAATTAGTTTTTAAAAAATATTTTCAATTTAAAATTTTCATTTCAAACCCGCACACCAAACCTAATTTGTTTATGAAAATAACCATTTATCTTTTATATCTTCTTTTTTTTTTTTTTTTATTCCGAGATTATATTATGTGTACTGAAGTTTTACATTTATCATCAGATTATGCTTTATATATAAATTTATATCATTATGGGTCAATATTTATTTTTGATCTAAACACGCCCAAAATACCTTTAAAAAGAAAAACTAAGATTAAGTGTAATTTATATTTTTATACCTGAATTTGGCAGTAAGAACAACAGGTGTCAAGGCAGGCTACCATGGAGGCACGTTTTGTGCCATTTCCCCTCCCACATACTTAAGAATCAAGCAAGTATCCAAATTAATTTTCCTCTACCTGCTGTTGTTGGGGGAAAAAAATTTATCAAGTTATATTAGCCAAATTTAGAAAGTATATTATGCGTTTTGAAGTCCGTATTCGTATATCATCAACTTATTTATAATGTATAAATCTATATTTTTTTTCTCATTAACACTTAATACATTCAAATTGAAATAAAAAAAAAAATAGCTTAAGAAAGTCAAATTTAAGGGGGGTTTTTTTTTTTATACATTTTCAGGTCAATAGGAAATGTTGATAGAGAAAATATATAGACTTGTGTATCATATTCAATAGAATCGTATAAAGGTACATGACTTTGAAATGTAGACTATACTTTTTGAATAAAAGAAAAATAGGTAGTATAAAAGATGAATAATCTAAATGGGTATTTTTGGTATTTTTTAGGTCAAAATCAAGTATGGACCAGAAAATGATATATATGTGCATTAAAGATAATATGATGGTATTAAAATATAATATTTCAAAATGCAATGTATACTTTTTGAGTAAAAGCAGAATATAGGGTATATTTTCCTTTGTTTTCTTTGCATATGTGTTTGATAGAGTGGAGAAAGCAAGACGAAGGAAACATTAGAGGAGGGATTTTAGAGAGAAAAATGGGTATCTTAAGTTGTTTACTGAAATAGAAAATAAAAAATGAAGGAAGTTTAAATCCATAAAGCCAACTATATTTTGATTCTTACAATTTTGAAAAGAAAGTAGGAGGAAAATTTTGACCAAAAAAAAAAAGTGATATATAAAATAACTATTTTTCATTAACCTCATTGTATATTAATTTACATAATGTATAATTATAAAGGGTGGATCTATTGACACTCCTCATTTTGCTTTTCTCATTCACTTTCTAAAATCATCAACAAATTTGATTTTAGAATTAAGAAATTACTTGTTCCACCCCTTAGTTTTCCCCAAAAGTCCTTATAACTAAATGATTTGTCTTTGTTCTTTCTTTCTTCTTTCTTGACATAGTAAATCTAAACACCTCCACAGTTTTTTTTTTTAATATGTTTTGTTTTATTTTTATTCTCAAATTTTTTTTTCACAAGATTTCTTCTTTCTTTTTAGATTTCCAATAAAAATTCTTCATCAGTTTATATGTTAAGATAAAAATCTATGAACTAATTCTTTAGTATGCTTCTTTTTGAGACCATAAAAACTTGATGATAATATACTACCGAAGCTAAGTATTCCACAAGCATAGTTGAACATGTTATGAATTTAGTTAATACTTTTATAAGTAATTAGAAAAAAAACTCACAATTCAGAGTTAGCATGAATTCCTAACGGTTTTTCTCAATAATTTCTAAAATAAATAACCAATTAAATCAATATGTTAGACTACACATCATGCCTGCATGTAAGTTTTCCAGTTGCTTGTTATTTCTTAGAAACCAAAAAAAAAAAAATAGTTATAACATGGAACTATAAAAACTATTGAAAAATAGGAATAATAACAAAAATAAATAAATAAAAGAATCTCTTGTGGAAATGAATTAAAAAAATAACAACAAAATAGAACATTAAAAAAATAAGGAAAAATGTATAGGGATTTAGACTGTAATGAGAGGAAAAAGAAAAAAGTAAATAATTTATTTATAAGGGTTTTTTGGCAAAATTAAGGGATTGAACAAGTAGTTATTTAATTCTAAAATTAATTTAGTAAATGGTTTTAAAAAATGCGTGAAAAAAGTAAAATAGGGGATATCAATAGACCCATATAATTATAAAATGTAATATATTAGATATTGTTCTTTCCTTTTTTTTTTTTCTTTTTTTTTCTTTTTCTTCTACCAAACTGCGTGAAAGAAAGCCTCCCTCATCCTCTTTTATTTCTCTTCTACCAAACTGCGTGAAGAAAGGAGGAAGATTTTCTTTAACATTATTTACTAGACGAGAAAGAACATAAGGAAGAAAATATCTAAGTTTTTTTGGTA
This sequence comes from Ficus erecta, assembly GCA_008635985.1. Taxonomy (NCBI): domain Eukaryota; kingdom Viridiplantae; phylum Streptophyta; class Magnoliopsida; order Rosales; family Moraceae; genus Ficus; species Ficus erecta. Next base: position 2,062 of record BKCH01001427.1, on the reverse strand, counting down.
AATAAGTATCTTAGTATATTATTCAATTATAATAACATGAATAGGATTGAGATAAAACTTTATTTTACATACATACAACTTGTCTTCAAATTTTTCCCTACTCTTTTTTTTTTTTTTTTTTTTTTTCCAAAATTGGAAGGATCCAAAATGGTGAGAATCATATATTTATAATTTCCTTTATTCCTAATTTTCTTTTTACCAAACAAAATATTCACTTTTCCTATTTAAAATCCATTATCCAACTTCCTTCATCTTTCCTTTTTCCACCCTATCAACATAGGTTCGCCATAAAATCCTACCGTAAAATTATCATTAAATTCTATTAAATTTTCATATCTTTTTGTTTAAGATAATTCAAATAGAATATGAGATAGAAAATTATGTCATAGATTCAATGAAGCAGCTAGGTTTCTACTTCAGTAAGGATATTTATTATAAAATAAAAAATATAAAATAAAAAAAACCAAAGAACATAAAGTATTTTCCGTGGACTACTAATTATATAAATATATATATCCTAAAACATATTAGCAAGTTTTCGTGTTTTTTAAAAGTGTTGCATTATAATATCATATTCAATACCAACAACCCGATTTTTAAGATATTGGTAACAATCTCTTCGTTCCGTTTTCATCCTTTTGGACTTCTTCTAAATCAGTTTGTAGTACTTATATTATCATATGGAATGGCTACAAATTTATTTAGTAGGATGTATTTGAAAATATCAAATTTCAGTGTCGCAAAATAAAGAAGTCACAATTTTTCTTAAAAGTAAAATTGAAGAAAGAAAAGAAAAGGAAAAACAAAAAAATTCAATTGGTGCGGTTGCCTCCGTTGCTGCCATCTATAAATTTTTCTTATGAGGCTTTCTTTCATAGGGTAACTTACGATAAATGTTTTTAAATATTAGGTCTGAATGAAATCACTTTAGAATAATGTATAATATAAAATTGATAGAATCTAACTAATATAAAGAAGTATCAAAAATTCATAATTCATGCTTTTTCAAATTGGTGTTTTTTTTTTCTTTCTTTCTTTCTTTCTTTTGTTTTTACATCTTTAACCTTTTTCTGTGTCCTTTTTTTAAAATATTAGCTTCTTTAGACCTTTTTTTTATTGGTTTTTTTTTATATTTTTTTTCACCGTTAATTTTTTTTTGTTTTAAATACGATCTATGAAATTACTATTTTCTTTTCTAATTTTTCTTTGCTAATAAGTTAATATTAAATATATTTTTGGGAAAAAAAATCTTTAGTATTTATCTTACAATCTTTTAAAAATATGATGATCGTATGCGTTTTTTTAATGATGATTTACGTAGTGACCAATGTGCTTTTATTTTTATTTTAAAAAAAGTGCCTTTATTTAAATGTTTTTAATTCTCATAATACCTTTGAGTAGTTTTCTATTATGTTTGTCTTAATCAAATATTGAAGTAACAAAAACGGTTGAACACTTATTTTTAAGAAGAAAAAGGTTCAATTTAATTTAGGCTTTCTTTTTTTTTTTTTTTTAAAACGAATTATAATCAAATTCATTTTTGTACATGTACATCATAAGTGCTCAAAACTAGCTTCGTATAAATTTGACGATCAAAATTGCTTTCTTTCATTCCTTCAGTTTGAGAATATAATGATTTAATTTTAGTTAGGTTTAACTTTGACGAAAAGAGGTAGATGACAGAGTATTTACATTTTATACATACTAGTTTGATAGCATGTGCATTGCACATGGATGTTTAACCCAAATTTATAAATATGTGGTTCAAAAGGTGAAGAAAATGGAGGGGGAGTACAAATAATAAAACAAGAAGTAAAAAAAAAAAAAAAAAATGATAAAGAAAAAAAAGAAAGGAAAAAAGGACCAAAATGGAAAAAGAAAATTTAGACCTAAAAGCAAAAAACAATAAAAGGAGAACTCCAAAATAAATATGGAGCAAAAAAAAAAAATGAGAAGAAGAAGAAGAAGAAACAAAAAGACCGAATTGGAAAACGAAAAAAAAGACCTAAAAAGTAAATAAGTAATAAATGGAGGACTAAAAAAACAAAACCAAAAAGAAAAA
>BKCH01001426.1:0-54388 GCA_008635985.1 Ficus erecta | reverse complement strand
ATTGCCTTTTCTTCTTATTATTGGTAATAAAGGATTAGGCCGTTCAATTCTTAACAATAAAATACCTATCATCAATGGTGACTCTAAACACATTCCAAGAATGCTTCTTTACTCTATCTCTCTCTTTTTCTGAGCTACTAAGGATTCTTTTAACAATCATTTCGACAACCCACATAGCCTAATAACACAAACAACGTAATAAGCAAGAAAAACCACTGAATTGCTTAGTTATCAAGTACACAAGAAACCCATTTAATCAAATAACACAAACAACCTAACAAGGAAGAAAAAACCACTGAATTGCCATAGATATCAAATATACAAGAAACCACCCATTTAACCATATTACACAAACAACCTAAACAAGCAAGAAAAATCACTGAAATTGCGTACAGTCACAAACAAGTTGATAATTGATAAAAATGAAATCAACAAGTTAAAAGAAATTTAGGGGGCAAAAAAAAGAGCTCACGTTGGCCAGAGACTCCAATGATTGGACGTAGTCCTTGTTCTCCCTAACCCATCTCTTATAAGCCTCCATTTGCTTCGCCACAAAGCTCTCGTTTCAGAACCAAGAAAAACGACAGTGAAATCTAGCTTTCTCACAACGTGAGGCCCAAACTCAAACCCTAAATACTAAATCAGCCCATGTTCTTCTTCTTCAAGTCAGAGAAATTAAAGCAGAGAGACAAACAAGATGAAGAAGTGCCCCGACTCTGAAAAGTGAAAAGAGGGTTTATTTTTGCCAATATTATTGCGAAAAAATGGGTCCTAATATTACGAATGCTTTGTCGTTTTACGTCAATTGCAAAACTTCAAAGCCAGTCTCAGGCATTAGTAATGGATGTATATGCAATGTACGGGTTCTTTGTTGTCGGATTGAATTCAAGATAAAATAAAATTTTTATATTGAAATTGATTAATTATTAAATTTAGTTATAATTTTTAATTTAAAAAAAATAAAAAAATAAAAAATCATTGGTAAAGCATAATTAAGTTTAAATTTAATCTGTATTTTAAATGTAGACTAAGTGATTGATTTTTTTTTTTTTTTTTTTGGGGGTTTTTGTTTTTAGGCATTAGCTCTGGATGTATATGTATAGTCCACGTTTGGAGAACAAGTTTAACTCCAACTAAACTATACTTTTCATCTTAATTTTTGTTTTGTTTTTGTTTTTTTTTTTTTCTGAAAAGTTAACAAAATTTATAACTAATTTTTAAAAAGTCAACCAACTCAAACTTAAAAATTTCAACTCAAACCTAACGCTTTGATTTTTTTTTCTTTTTTTTTTGGGGGGGGGGCGGGTTTGGGTTTTTTTTTCCTCCTATATTTATTTGTCTCCGTCTTTCTGGGCGAAGCTTCTTAGGTGCTTTAAAAAATTGTGATTGTAAATAAATATGCATTTAATGTTCCATTTATATAATATATAAATGTACGTAGAATCTCGTGTTCGATACCGAATGATTTTCAGTACACTAACGTGAATGTGGACCTTAATTACTAAAAATGTGAATTTATGTAAAAAGAAATGTAAATAAGGGGTATTTTACATTTATACTAACGTGAATATGTGAACTTTAGTTACTAAGAATGTAAAATTTTGATTACTATGAATGTGAATTCATGCAGAATGAAACGTAAATAAGGGGAATTCACATTCACATTATGTTTTTTAACATCCCCATATTTACATTTCTTTCTGTATGAATTCACATTCCTAGTAACTGAAATTCACATTTACAGCAGTGCCGGATATCATTCGGTACCGAATAGGAGACCATTCTTATAAATATAATGTAAGTTTGGATTATTTACATTTAAATAATCATTTTTTGGATGGTTATTTACCTTTTATTCCTCGTATTTTACTCTTTTTAGAAAATATACCTTACGTAAAAATGTATAAATTCAAAATACAAGATTTATTTTTTGAATAAAAGTAAAATATAAGGTATAAAAGCGTAAATAATCCTTCTATTGGGTGTTGGAGAAAGAGTAAGTGATGTGATTAATAAAATTAAATAAAAAAAGTGAATGAATAAATGATGTTTGAGTTAATTTATCATCCAAATATATTTGTATTAAAATGAAATATATGAGGTACCCAAACATATTACAATGTTTTGCGATATCATACACAAAGAATGATGTTTTCAAACACACCATGTATTTCTGTCTTATAAAATAAGATTTGGGTGCTACTGAATGATTTGAATTCCTATTAGCAGGTGAGCTTGGTTCTTTTTCATTATTTTTTGTAGGTTTTTTTTAAACATTTTGTTAGATATGAGTTTATTATATTATTTTTAAAACGTATGAGTTTATTTATGTTTTGTTCTTTTAATTGTTATTTCTACATTTATTATAATTTAGTATAAAAAAAATTTAAATGTGTGTAAGAATAGAAGGTAAAATAGTAATTATGTATTCAATATCTTATACCGCACTTGAATGCTTGACACGTGTAATTTCCATCCATCAATGTAACATAAGGACCAAATTTATTAACAAACCAAAGATAAAGAGGAATAGATATTAGTTTTGAAATTTGGGGTGTAAAGTGTTTTTTTTTTTTTTTAGGATTACTTTATTAAATAATGGCATCAATAGAAACAGCATTAGAGACTACACTGGGAGTCTCACTAATCCAGACATGAGTACAATTTGAATTGAAGCCAAACCTAGCAAGGAGGTGAGCAACATAATTAGCACTGCGACCGATATGATGAATGCCTATACATCGCAATTGAGCGAGCAACTGTTTAACATCCTCCAGAATCGGACCCTCCATAGAAAGTTCCCGATTATCCACAACAGCTGACACAACATTAATGGCATCAGTTTCCACCTCAATATTAGTGCACTCGATTTCCTTTGCAAATCTTAAGCCCTCACGAAGGGCTACGCACTCAGCCAAAAAGGGGGAAAAGGATCCCTCTACTGACTTAGCCACCGCTCCTAAGATTGACCCCTTGTCATCCCGAATAGCCGCCCCAATACCAATGTGGTCTGAACTCGGAAACACCGATGCATCAATATTTAACTTGAGAAAACCCGACTGGGGTGGTGACCAAACATCTGGACCTACCGTATGTGATTTGATCGGAGCCCTATGTAGGGCTTGCCATTCACCAAAACTGGCAATACTAAGGTCCAAGATGGCTTGCGGATCTCCCTCTCCATCCCCGTGAACAGCCTTATTCCTCTCATACCATAATTTCCACGCTAGCCAGCATACCGAAGCCAAATCCTCCAACATAACTTCTAACGATATACCTCGTAAGAAGTCAGCAAACGGCAGAGTCCGCCTGTTCTCAATTATCTTCCAAAATCGCGACATCCTCCACACCGCTTGCGATGTCGGGCAATCAAGAATTGCGTGGGAACAAGATTCCATAACATCTGTACATCTTGGACAAAGAACATCGCAGTCGATACCTCTACGATTAAGGGAGGCCATTGTCGGAAGGATCTCATGGAAGGCTCGCCATACAAACAATCGGGCCTTGGGGGGAATCGGTAAGCTCCACAACTTCCTCCACCATAGCACATCCGAGCTATCAGTAGAAGAGGACTCACTACGCTTTGATTCCATGATAGCCCTGTATCCAGACCGAACCTTATAAAGACCTTTAGCATCAAAATGCCACGCCCATTTATCACCTCCTGCGACAGAGCCTAGAGGGATACCCGAAATAAGTTCTTGGTCAACCGGCCAAAGAGTATCCGCGATCATCCCCTTATCCCAGACCCGATTCTCTCCCAACATCAAATCAGCAACCATCAACACATCCCTCCCACAGGCATCTTCGTAACTACCCGAAAGGATGAGGGTCTAGGAATCCAAGGATCACTGAAAACCGTGTTGAAACCCATCCCCAATACGACGTAGGAGCCCAAGTTTAATAGCAGACCTTCCCCATAAAATGCTTCTCCACAGATAAGACGCACCATTTATAGCTTTAGCTTCCAGGAAATCACAACCTCTGAAATACTTGTCTTTTAAGACTTGGGCCACCATAGAATGTGGATTTTGTAGGATTCTCCAAGACTGCTTTGCTACCAGGGCTTGATTAAAAGCCGAAACATCCCGGAAACCCAGACCACCATCCTCCTTTCTCCAACATAATTTCTCCCATCTCCACCAATGAAGTTTCCTCGCTTCGACCTCACTACCCCACCAAAAACCTAGCCATCATGGATTGGATATCGTCGCAAAGAGCAATCGGAGGCGGGAGGCGGAAAACACTCATTGTATACGTGGGAACTGATTGTACCACCGATTTGATAAGGAGCTCTCGACCCCCCATAGAGAATAGTTTCCCTCGCCATAATTGCATTTTTCTCCATACTCTTTCCTTAATGGTCCTAAAAGCTTCTCTTTTACCCCTGCCAACCAACGAAGGAAGTCCCAAATATTTATCATGAGGCTGAGATTGGCCCAATCCCAGAATACCGAGGATAGAAGTACGCAGTTCAGCCCTAACATTCTTACTAAATGTAATGGCTGATTTTTGTAAATTAACGAACTGCCCAGATGCCTTTTCGTAAGTAGTCAGAATCTCTTTAATCTGCAAAGACTCAGCAAGAGAAGATCGGCAAAACAAGAGGCTATCATCTGCGAAAAAGAGGTGACTAACCTTCGGCCCATTACGCGAGCACGAGAAACCAGAGATGGAGGACTCCCTTTCTGCAGTCGAAAGAAGACCCGAAAGACCTTCCGCACATAAGAGAAAAAGGTAGGGGGAAAGAGGGCACCCTTGCCTCAACCCACGGGAAGGAGTAAGAAGACCACAGGGCTCCCCATTAACCAAAAAGGAGATAGTTGAAGTAGTCACACAATCCGTGACCACTTTAATCCACAAATCCGGAAACCCCATCTTTCGCATAACTCCAAAGAGAAAAGGCCACTCAACACGATCGTAAGCTTTGCTCATATCCAATTTCAATGCCATCCAACCCTTTCTACCTTTACGGAATTTACCAAGGGAATGCATCAATTCGAATGCTACAATAACATTATCAGTGATTAAACGGCCCGGAACAAAAGCACTTTGATTGGCTGAAATTAAGGAAGGTAAAATAGTTTTCAAACGTAAATTCCAACCCTTTCTACCTTTACGGAATTTACCAAAGGAATGCATCAATTCGAATGCTACAATAACATTATCAGTGATTAAACGGCCGGAACAAAAGCACTTTGATTGGCTGAAATTAAGGAAGGTAAAATAGTTTTCAAACGTAAAGCAAGAACTTTCGTAACAATCTTGTAAATAACATTACAAATACTAATAGGACGAAAATCTGCCATCTTCCTAGGAGCAGCCACCTTAGGGATAAGCGCGACATTAGTGCTATTAAACGGTCGGATCGAACACTTGCCTTCAAGAATTCCGATACAAACACGCGAGATCTCATGCCCTATTACCGACCAATTCTTCTGAAAAAAAATAGCATGAAAACCATCCGGGCCCGGGGCCTTGGTCGACCCCATACTGAAGACCGCCCGTCGGATATCTTCTTTCGAGTAAGGAGACATGAGGGAATCACTCATCGATCTATCGATTTTCCCTTCAATACAGTTAAGCACCCTCTCAATATCCGAATTCTGGGGAGTTGAAGACGAAAACATCTCCGAGAAGTAGTCACAAACCAATCCTTAATCTCCTTATCATCTTCTCTCCAATAGCCTTCCCTATCTTCTAAACCCAGGATTTCATTTTTCTTCCTCCTAGCAGATGCTTTGGAGTGGAAATATCTGGTGTTTCTATCCCCATTAGTGAGCCACTCCATCCTCGATCTTTGATGCCAGTATCTTCTTCCCACCCCAAAACCTTATCAAATTCCTTCTCCGTCTCCCAAATCCTGACCATAGAATCACAGTCCCGGGGTCCCTTGTGGAGTGCCTCAACTGATTGCTGAAGCCGAGCAACTCTTCTGGGGATATTGCCAAAAGTCCTAGAGCCCCATCTCCTTAAAGTACCTGCACACAAAGAGAGCTCGGATACAAGACAGCTAGGAGAACCATCAAGGTGAAGAGACTTCCAAGAATCCTCGACAATCCTGGAGCATTCCCGTGTTTCACCCATAAAGGCTCGAAGCGGAAGCCACGATCTTTCCCTTTCAAATTTTCTTTCTTCTCGGCGCTAATTGAAGCAAGATAGCCCTATGATCAGATCCCCAATAATCTAAAACATCCACTGTAGCTCTTCGAAAATTGAGTCGCCAACTCGAATTAGCAACAAAACGATCCAAGCGAACTTGTATGTTATCATCACCACTGCGCCGATTATCCCACGTCAGTTTTGGACCGACAAAACTCATATCAATCAAATCACACCAATCCAAAGCCTCCCTAAATAACAACATATCATTAAGAGACCGCTCCCCTCCACCGGCAGCTTCCGACGGACTAAGAATCTCATTAAAATCACCACAAACCCACGGCACCTCCGGATGCGGATGCAAACGCTTCAACAATTCCCAAGCATGGCGACGCACCCTCTTTTTCGATGGACCGTAAAATCCTGTGAACTGCCATTTATCACCAGATTCAGAGATGACATCAACGTCAATATGCGAACACGAGGAGCTACGGAATCGAATTTGCCAAGTGTCCCTCCAAAGCAGTGCAAGACCACCACTTTTTCCCTCACAATCAACATGAACCATTCCATCAAACCCAAGCCTCCTCCTAAGGTTTGCCGCCTTCCGCCCACACAACCTTGTCTCCGAAAGGAAGACCATAACCAGGGAAAAATTTGGATAAGTTTCCGAAGTCTTTTGAATGCTCGGGGGTTCCCCAATCCCGAACATTCCAGCTAAGAACACTCATTGGATCTGGCGGGGATGAACGACAGCCTCCGCCGAATCAACAACTTCCGAAAAGAGCCCACCAATTTTTCGAACCTTATTAACTGCCCCAACCTCCAGCTCCACATCCACTTTCCTCTTCGCAAGAGTCGGCTGCATTACAGAGGGTGACCCACCTCCCCTTGCACCTTTGAGCCGAGCCGCTTTCTTCCATTTCCCAGCAGTTCGCTTGATTGGATCAACCACTCCAGTCGAGAAAACCAGCCCCTCTGTAGCCTTCTCCACCAGGTGAAAACGGCCATGCATGTTCCCCGAAGTAGGCATGACAGCCTCTGGCTTTGGAGAAGAAGACGAAGAAATACCGTGGACTTCAGTTTCAAGAGAATGTAGCACTAAACTCACCGTTTCATTTAAGTTTGAAGTACCACTCACGTGACCGGGCACATGCACGTCTTCAGCCAACACGTTCCTAAAGCTGGAGATATTATTGCAATTAATATCGCTCTCCAACATTCTCCTCTCCCCCAAATCTCGCTGCTCAGTATGGACTGTCATCAAGTCCGTCACCTTCGGATCCAGGATCTGTCGAGGGGGAGATTCCTGAAAGTTCACCACCGATTGAGGCTGCAATTCATTCGGGTCAGACTGGGCAACAAACCCAGCAGGACGCGAACCCCCTTGCTCATCGCTCCGGCTACTGCTACTTTCCTGGCAATCACCATCCCCCTTGCCCAGCCCTGGAAAACTTCTCACTCCGGCCACTCCGCCCTTCCATCGTCCACCCCAGCGTTCCCCGGCCCAAAGGATCTCTCACTACGTAAATCCGCCCTTAACTCCGAAGTATAAGACAATCGATCCGGTGCGTTAACATTTCGCACTCGATCGTCAACACACTCCAACCTCCCATGCCCTATACGACCACAGCCAAAACAAAAGTCTGGCACACGTTCATATTTGAAGCTAGTCCACACCTTAGCTCCCTTACACCCAAGTTGCACCATCGCTCCCCGTCGCAATGGCTTAGAAACGTCAAGTTGCACTCTCAAACGCATAAACATTCCTGGGCACCGTCCATTCCTATCCGCATCCACATCTAGAAACTTCCCAATCCCATTCCCTATCTTCTCACCAATCTCCCGAATCATCCCATCAAATGGGAGATTGTAAACCCTAATCCAAAAACAAGTAAAACTCCAACTATCCCACCTTAAGGTCTCGTCACCATTAACAACTTTCAACACAATCAACGATTTATTAAACGACCAAGGTTCCATTGCCAATACACGAGATCTATCCTGCTCCTTCTCAAAAGAGAAAAAAAAAAATCGCGATCAATTACCTGGACAGAGAGATCACCATCCGCAGCCCACAGCTTGGTCATGGTAGCCATCATCGAGCCCTTGTTAAAAGGTTTGGATGACAAAACTTTCCCCATCAGACCGAATCTCGCCTCTTTACGGCCCTTCTCTAAAATATCATCCGGGATGCCGATCACCGAGGCTTCTTCTTCCGTGATCGAAAAGGAACTCAGTTGCCCAATCATCTCTTCCATTATCGACACCACAACTCTCACCAAAAGGGAAAGACAAAACCTCTCAGAGACGAGAGACTATTTCATTATCAGGAGCAATTTTTATAATCAATCTAAAATATTATTGTTTTAGTTGTTAGATTAAATCTTTAACAGTCTGGTTTGCGAGCGTTCACGTTAAAGTTTACAAGGTGCAACGTAGAATTTACTCTTAATCATAGATCGACAAGTTCATAAGTTTATCTAACGACTACAACAATAATATCTACTGATAAGACAAAAGCACAATTTACTATAAGTTTTACCATAAAAAAGTATTTTCCTTAAAACGATAAACTATAAGAGCACCTGTTAAACAATTGATCTAAAATTAGAACCAAAAAAAAAAAAAAAACACTGAATTCTAGAAAATAATGACAATGCCTAAAAATTAGACCATCATTACTGCACAAAAAAAAAAAAAAAAAAAAATAATATATATATATAATATATATATATACTCACCAAAAATTTCTGTTGCTTTTTTTTTTTTTTAAGGGAACGTTTATTGAGAAAAAATCAATAAGTATCTGAATTCTAGAAATAATGAGAGAGAGGAAAGAAAATATTTTTTAAAAATCATGGTTATGCCTAAAAATTAGACTATCATTACTGCACAAAAAAGTATGTACTCACCAAAAATTTCTGTTGCTTTTTTTTTTTTTTTTTTTTTTAAGGGAACGTTTATTGAGAAAAAATCAATAAGTATGAAAGTAATAAGAATTAATAAATAAACATTATTTGTGGGTCTTAACTCAAAGGAAGGCCTTGGGCAATTGGCTAGGCTGATTCATGCTTGGGCTGGTAATGACAAAAGCGGCACTGTGTGAACGTCTTCTTCGTGGTGAGGCAACAAAGGCTGGGGCAACACCGAGAAAATGAGAGAGAGAAAATAGGCGAGACGCCTGGCGTTGGAAAGAAAGATTTAGAGAGAGAGTAAAAATAGAGAAAACTTTAATTATTTAGGGGGGCCACAAAAAATTTATTTAGGATATTTTAGTCCTCAAACAATTATTGTTATTATTATATTATTATATTATTATATTATTTGCTGAATAACTCACATTTACTATTACTATCATTATTGTTAAGATGCGTCTTGGTGGCTGTAGTAGGGCGTTTCAAATTTAAATCTTACAAACAATATAGAATAAGCTAATATAGAGCAAGTAATGATCGTTCTACGAAGACTGACGCTAGTTTATCTACGATCAACATTGAAAACTAAGACTCAACAAATTAGAAACACAAAGACTCCTACTATTATGAAAAACGCCTACAAAAGAGGAGGGGGGGGGGGGGGGGGGGGGGGGGGGGTGGGGGGGGTGGGTGGGTTGTGGTTTTCAACTGAATTGCAAGAAAATTAAAAGATTAAACACATAATTAGCACTAATCAAGAACACCAACCTAACGAGAAGAAAACAATAATAAGAAATGCTTTGGCTAAAAGATCATTGGCCACCACCAAACATACATATAATTAATACCAACTATATCACCTATTTGCCATTGAGGCTACCAACCGTCGATAATAACAAGCTCTGCTAATCCAATCCTGTCTTAGTTGTAGCTCGATAAAATGACCATTCTTATCTAGTCTCTTTCCATCAAACACCTAAGCACACGCTCTAGATTTAATTCAACAGAAACATTAAGTTAAGAACACTACTACAAATTAGGCATTCCACGACGGTATATCAACGACCGTTTTCTTTAAAACCGTCGTGGAAAATTCGAAAAAACACGGAGCGGAAAAAATTTTCCGAAAACCGTCGTGGAAATGCAGGATACCACGACCGTTTTAAAAGACGGTCGTGGAAACTGGAGCTTCCACGACCGTTTAAGTAAACGGTCGTGGAAGCTCCCATACTTCCACGACCGTTTACTTAAACGGTCGTGGAAGACCGTGCTTCCACGACCGTTTAAGTAAACGGTCGTGGAAGCCCCATGCTTCCACGACCGTTTACTTAAACGGTCGTGGAAGCACGGTCTTCCACGACCGTTTAAGTAAACGGTCGTGGAAGCATGGGAGCTTCCACGACCGTCTTTAATAAACGGTCGTGGAAGCACGTGGAAGCCCTCGTGCTTCCACGACCGTTTAGATAAGACGGTCGTGGAAGCAAGAGGCTTCCACGACCGTTCAAAAAAACGGTCGTGGAATCACTCCTTCCACGACCGTTTGTACAAACGGTCGTGGAAGCCCGGATATCCACGACCGTCTTTAATAAACGGTCGTGGAATCACGGGAGCTTCCACGACCGTTTACTGAAAGACGGTCGTGGATATCCGGGCTTCCACGACCGTTTTTCAGAAACCGTCGTGTAAAAGTCCCGAAAAATTCAAAATGAACGCCGAGAGTTTATTGTTGTCGTCAAAATTTTTACAGCTACAAATCATCCGAATATAAAGTTAGATCCCTCCGAATACAGGCAGGCAGTACACCGTGTGGACGTCCATCGCCATCATCTATATATATCCATCATTATAATTTATCTGTAAGTGATTGACTTGTTATTGTTTTAATATTGATGATTTGTGGATATGATCATTTTATAAATTAAGGTGTTTTTTGCTTTATATATATTTTGGGATCGATTTGGAGTTAAATTGTGCAATGGGTGGACATAAATTAATTGTGTGATCAAGTAATGTTAGATAGCTTAATTATATTATGGATTTAGATCGTTTTGTATTTTAATTATATTTGTTATGTTCTTAATTCGATTTTCAAATGTTGAAAAACCGATTAATGGGCCGTTGTTAATTAGTAATGAAAATTATATATATGCATGTTACATTAAATAGAGTACTCGACCTTGTAATAAATTATTTAATTTAAATTTTTTTATTTAGGATTTGCAAATCATGGATAGGAAATGGATGTGGTTTGATAGATTGTCTAAAGCATATGGAGATGGTGTTGAAGAATTTTTGTCATTTGCCAAAGCTCACATACAAGATGATAAGATTCCGTGTCCGTGTCAAATTTGTGGTAATCATAGATCTCATTCCATTGATGATGTTAGAGGGCATTTGCGCGCTTATGGGATTATTTGTTCTTACCAAACTTGGTATTTACATGGCGAAGCTTTTTTCAATATTAACTCTACATCGACGAGCACTAAAGGTAAAGGTAAAGAGCCTATTGTTGATGAAGACGTTGGTGATAATATGTTCAATATGGTGAATGATTTGGAAGAGAACTTTGTGCACCGTCCGGAGTTATTTGAGGCAATGATTAATGATGCCGAAACGCCCTTGTATGCCGGGTGTACAAAATATACTAAATTAGGGGCATTGGTTAAATTATGGAATATGAAAGCGTCGGGCGGGTGGACGAATTCTAGTTTCACGACTCTTTTAGAATTTCTAAAAGATGTTCTACCGGAGGATAATAAATTGCCACCTAGTATGTACGAGGCGAAGAAGACGTTGAGCAGTTTGGGAATGGAATATGAGAAAATACATGCCTGTCCAAATGATTGCGTCCTTTACCGGAAGGAATATGAAACTTTACATGAATGTCCGGTTTGTAACGAGTCAAGATGGAAGAAGGGCAAGATGCCATCGAATGGTAGAAAAGGAGTGCCGGTTAAGGTGTTATGGTACTTCCACCGGCACCAACGTTTGCGTCGTTATTCCGCAATGCCGAGCATGCTAAAAGTTTTGACATGGCACCATGATAAACGTGTTGATGATGGAAACTTAGGCATCCGGCCGACGCACCTCAATGGAAGACCTTTGACACAATCATCCAGATTTCAGTGCAGAACCAAGGAATTTACGTCTCGGTTTGTCGACGGACGGAATGAACCCACATGGTAACATGAGTAGTCGGCATAGTACATGGCCATCATACTTGTCAACTACAATCTCCCACCAGAATTGTGCATGAAGCGGAAGTTCTTGATGTTGACTTTATTGATCTCAGGCCCACAACAACCAGGGAATGACATTGACGTGTACTTGGCACCATTAATCGATGACCTCAAAGCTTGTGGGAAGACGGTTTACAAGTTAAAGATTCTCACCGTCAAGATACGTTCAATCTTCGTGCAATGTTGATTTGGTCAATTAATGACTTTCCTGCACTTGGCAACCTCTCTGGTTATCCTGTTAAGAGTTCTATCGGTTGTCCAGTTTGTATGAAGGAAACATCTTCCATCCGGTTGAAGAATGGTAAGAAAACCGTTTACCTCGGCCACAGGAGATTCTTGCCAACAAATCATCGATACCGCAAACAAAAGAAGGCTTTTGATGGTAAGACCGAAGAAAGATCAGCTCCTCGGATTTTGTCAGGCGAAGCCGTTTATGAGATGGTTAAAGATGTGAAAGTAGTTTTGGGGAAGAGAAAACGTAAGGCTCCGGATGTCGATGGACCTTGGAAGAAGAAGTCAATCTTTTACGAACTTCCATATTGGAAGTCACTCTACATCCGTCATTGCTTAGATGTTATGCATATTGAGAAAAATGTTTGTGAATCGATAGTGGGCACGTTGCTTGACATTCCAAACAAAACTAAAGACGGTGAAAAGGCACGGTTGGATCTTGAAGAGATGAAGATTAGGCCAAATTTGCTCCCCGAGAAAAGATCGAACGGCACATACTTACCTCCGGCAAAGCACACATTATCGAGACAAAGAGAAGAGAAAGCTTTGTGAATGGCTTGCGTCCGTGAAAGTGCCAAGTGGGTACTCTTCCAACTTCAAAGATTGGTGTCGATGAAGGATTTGAGGCTCATTGGAATGAAAACACATGATTGTCATATCTTGATGCAACAATTATTACCTCTTGCATTGCGGGGAGTTTTAACGAAAGATGTGCGATATGCAATTACGAAGTTATGCTCATTTTTCAATTCAATATGCTCGAAGGTAATTGATCCACTGATGCTTGATCCGCTGCAATCGGAATTGGTGATGACATTGTGCATGCTTAGAAGTATTTCCCACAGCCTTTTTTGATATCATGATCCACCTAACGGTGCACTTAGTTCGGGAAGTTAAACTATGTGGACCGGTCCATATGAGGTGGATGTATCCTTTCGAAAGGTACATGAAGGTTTTGAAAAGCTATGTGAAGAACCGAAATAGGCCGGAGGGATGTATAGTGGAAAACTACATAGCCGAGAGTCAGTTGAATTTTGCTCCGAGTATTTGTCAAACGCGGACCCAATAGGGTTGCCAACGAGGGGTCAAGTTACGTCGAAAGGACTATCCGTGGGCGTTCATTCACCAGTAAATAGAGATGAATGGGAAAAGGCTTGTCTGTACGTTTTGCACAATGCTAAGGAAGTGGAGCCTTTTATTGAAGTTCACATGGCGGAATTAAGAGTTGCGAATCCGAGGAAAACCAGATCTGAGAAGTGGATTCAAGATGAGCACAACCGGACATTTCGGGAGTGGCTAGAAAACATTTGCATATGAAGCCTGGCCTTTCCCAAGACTTAATGAAGCTAGCAAGAGGACCGTCATCGATAGTCACCCGATATACATCGTACTCTGTCAATGGCTACTCCTTCTACACTCGCGAAAGAGATGCGAAGCATACCGTCCAAAATAGTGGTGTCAGCCTCCGTGCCGAGTCTATGCACATTTCATCCGCAAAGGACAAGAACCCGGTATACGGTAGCATGAACTACTTTGGGTTCATTGACGATATTTGGGAACTAATTATTGCGGCTTGCGGATAGCACTTTTTAAATGCAATTGGGCTGACAATAATTTTGTTAAGATTGATAGGGACGGCGTGACGGTTGTGGACTTTAGGCGTTTGGGATACAAAAATGATCCTTTCATTATGGCGTCGCAAGCGGTCCAGGTATTTTACACAACGGATCCCATAATTTAGATTTATCTTTAGTTGTGCCAATGAAGCAAACAATGCACGGTGACGACCAAGAAACTGTTGAAGATTGCACCGACATTCCATCTTTCACAAGCGGACTGCCACCAGTCGAGGAGATTGATGATTTGGACGATGATACCTCACACTTACTTCGTTTAGATGTCGAGTGGACACGAGTTGAGAAGCCCAAAAAGAAAAACAAAAAATCTTGATAGTTTATTTTTCGTTGTATATAATTCGTGTAGAAGTTGTTATATACAAACTAATAGTTAATTGTGCACATGTACAATATATTAATTATTTATATAATGCTTACTATACATGTGTGAATTAATAGAATAACCGAAATAATAAAAAAAATTTTTAAAATTTTTTTTTTTAAAAAAAAAAAAATCCATGTACCACGACGGTTTCCATGGAAACCGTCGTGGTACCTACCCAAATAATAAAAAAAAATTTCAAAAAAGTTTTTTTTTTATTTTTTTTAAAAAATCCATGTACCCACGACGGTTTCCATGGAAACCGTCGTGGTACCTACCGAAATAATAAAAAAATTTTCAAAAAAATTTTTTTTTTATTTTTTTTTTAAAAAATCCATGTACCACGACGGTTTCCATGGAAACCGTCGTGGTACCTACCGAAATAATAAAAAAAATTTTCAAAAAAAATTTTTTTTTATTTTTTTTTAAAAAATCCATGTACCACTACGGTTTCCATGGAAACCGTCGTGGTACCTACAAAAATAATAAAAAATTTTCAAGAATTTTTATTTTTTTTAAAAAAAATACAGATACCACGACGGTTTCCATGACCGTCGTGGTATCGGGGAATTTAAATTTCCCCCGAAAAACGTGCGCGCGCATTTTTTTTTTGGTCAATTTCTAATTGTTTGTCCTCTTCCATCTCTCTTTTCCATACTTTTTCGGCATTCTCCCCCTTATTTTACATTGGTTGTCTTCCCAATCTCCATTATTTCTCTATCTAACTTTTGGCAATCTCCCATTTTTCTCTTAGTTTCCTCTCTATCTCTCCTCGCCCACGCCGTCCACCAAGCCAATTTTCCTCCCTCTTTCTCTCGGTAGCCCGTCGCCACGTCCTTCCTCTCTCTCTCCTCGCCGTCGCCCACGGCCTCCCTCTCTCTCTCCTCGCCGTCGCCCACGAGACCCACGGCCTCCCTCTCTCTCTCCTCGCCGTCGCCAACGTCGCCAAAGGTTAGTTATAAGCTTTTCATAGTAGATTTTATTGGTCAATTGTAATTGTTCATTATTGTTCCACATTTCATATTAAAAGGAAACGTTTTTTATGAATTGGTTTTTGCGGGCATGTTAAGTTGGGATTTTGAAAGGGCATATTTCGGGTAAGGGAAAACGACAATAAAATTCAAAACTAAAGCAAAGAATTACGCGGCACAATAACTTCAAACAAGAATGTAATAATTAAGAAAAGAAAAAAGATCAAAAATCAAGGCCAAGTACAACCTTAAACAATCTTTTCCACCCCAAAAAAAAAAATAGTATATTAGTTATATAAATATAAGTAAATAGTATATGTTAAGTTGGACGGATTTACAATCTTTTTATGTGTTTAGGTGCCATGATTACAAGTTAAATTCGATGCCTTGGTGCGTTCTAATTATTATTAGATTAAACTAAATTCCGTGGGTAAGGCACGGAATTGGGGATTTTGCGGGAAAATGATTGATTTTGACACTTATGTTTTAGCATTTGACATTGTCGATATATTGCATAATTGGTTATGTTGTATGTTATTTATATAAATATAAGTAAATAGTATATGTTAAGTTGGACGGATTTACAATCTTATTATGTGTTTGGGTGCCATGATTACACGTTAAATTTGATCACAAATTTTTTTTCATTTGTGAATGGCCACCTTACTAGAGTTGCATTAGGTTGATTTAAAATGTCGCAAGATCACGAGGAGGGATGCTCAACGCAAACTCATGTTGGAAAACCTCGCCGAACCAACTCACCTACATTCAATCCCGAGGAAGATGGTCGACGAAGAGCAACTCTAATGACAAGAGTCCACCAAGTGAGGACAAAGGGGGAACGAATTGAAGTTTCGTTTGACGGTAAAGGGCAACCTATAGGGAAGCCAGGTGATGAATTACAGAGTTGGATTGGAGTGCTTGCTCGAGAGCACATACCCATTTGGATATCCGACTTTAGAAGTGCCGATTTAGCTCCAAGGAAAGAACTAGTGTGGATGGAAGTTGTAACTTCATTCACTGTTGACGAATCCAACAAAAGAGGAATTTTGAAGTCTTGTGGGGAGTCAGCTAAATGCTTTCGATACGATCTCTTCAAAGCTTTTGTCGGAGATCAGCTTGATGACGAAAATGTGTGGCAACGACCGCCAAAAGTTGTTCACAATTACCCCACCATCACCCAGGAGGATTGGGAAAAATTCATCGCGTACCGACGTTCACCGGAATTCAAACGACTGTCCGAACAAGGAAGTGAGATGAGAAAGAAGAGCAAATACGGATCTACAGGGGGCCGAGACGGCTATAGGAAACGTGACCAAGCTCATGTAGGCTACTTACTTGGAAAAATTGTGATAAGGGTATGTTGTACTTCCAATTTATTCGCTAATGTTTACTAACGCTAATTATTGGGATGCAGTTCGAAAAGTTTGGCAAATATGCAAAACGGTATGAGACTGGCTGGACATGCGCGTCAATCCCGATGGAGGATTTAAGAAGGAAGAATTTAAAAATATTGCCGAGCATATAGTAAGTTTTCGAATCCATTTATAATACAACCATTCAGTAAACTCTTTTATGTTTGGCAAGTTCATAACATTTCTCTAATTGTTACAGGACGAGTTTACTCAACAGAGACACAAGGAAGTTTTGAATCTGTGGGGACAGAGGACATATTGAACCAAGGCATTAGGCAATGCCGAGCATTCGGGACGGATCGGGGGCAATCTAAGTTTTGTCAAGCAATCGCAAATACTTCAATCTGGTGCATCCGTCAAAGCAAAAAGATGAAGTGTCGAATATGAAACTAAAGATTGCCGCATTGGAAAGAACCGTACAGGAACTTTGTGCGAAGCACGGCATAAACCGAGACCACTATGGCCGAGGAGATGACCGCACCTACCGTAGATCAACACAAACAGCTTCAAAGCTAGTTGCACTT
Source organism: Ficus erecta (assembly GCA_008635985.1). Classification (NCBI taxonomy): domain Eukaryota; kingdom Viridiplantae; phylum Streptophyta; class Magnoliopsida; order Rosales; family Moraceae; genus Ficus; species Ficus erecta. Next base: position 36,987 of record BKCH01001426.1, on the reverse strand, counting down.
GAATGAAAAAGAAGCTGGGCCGTCGGAATCCGAATTCCATGCCGAACGCAAGTAAGGAATGCCAGCTGTTTATTCCTGATTTAGTTAACGGAGGAGTCGTTCTTGTTGCAATCGGCAGGGCATACGTGGACTGTGTTCCAACCGACACAGTCCATGGGATTCCTTAGGTGAGGAGAATGTACGAGTGACCGTTACGGTCCCAAAAATAAATCGTGCACTCCTACCAATTCCGACAACGAAGCCACATCTGTAGAAGAAGTTGTCGGTGGGTTTGTTGCTTGGCCGAAAAGTTTAGTCGTCGTGCAAACTAGTTTAAGTCAGGCAAGTAAGGTCCCAGTCGTGCTCCTGGAACACAGCCTGAGGGAAGCAAACGTACGAAAAAGAGAGCAGGGAGGAAGAAAATACAGTCACAACCGGAGGTAGAACAACAACCGGCGCAAGAAGAAATGCCTTCGTTTAACCTTAATGATGTTTCCTTCGAATTGAGACCTTTGGCATTTTACGCACAAGTTCCATGCGGGACGGTACACAAATAGTCTGCCCACAACAACACTTCGTCATGGGCGATGAGATGCCCATATATATTGGGTTTGAAGATGTATATCATTTCATTTCATTTAAAGAAATTAGTGCAAACAGCATAATGGTTTACATCAGGTAATACATTTATCCTTAAATAATTTAATTATTTATCTTCTTAATCTTATATATGTTGTTTTTCCATAACAAGTGTGCCTACTTATTTTGCAGATACTTAGTCGAGTGTTGTGCAAGAACAGGTATGGATCAACGGTTCGAGTTTATTTCACCAGTCCTTGTCTCACCAGTTCAGCAGAATGTAGATCGGGCCACCTACGTTAGAGAGAGGGCCGAATGTATTCTACGGATCATAAGAAAACGCACCAAAGGGAAAGCGGGTTTCTGATACCATATAATAGCGGCCAACATTGGATATTGGCAGTGATTGGATCCGTGGGATGACTCGGTCATGTACTTTAATCCTCTAGGAAACGCACCGGGTGATGATTTTAAAGACTTAATTACGACGTAAGTATTCTTTTAATGTGTTTATATCTATGATTAGACATAAAATAATTGTTATTGTAATTGTTTTGAAATTTGTCAAATTGATAGGGCACTTAATGATTGGAAACTGTTGGTGGGAAGCGGAATGAGACAGCGACGCAACTGGCAAACGTTGATTGATACCGTTCGATGTCCAATACAGGAAGGTTATGTAGAATGCGGTTATTTTTGTTAGCTTACATGCGAGAATAACCTATACTGTTGATGGACTAGCCGTGCTTCAAACCAAGGATTTTTCATACTGATGCTGACATGAGTTTGGTTAGGACCGAGTGGGCTAATTTTGTAATGCGGTGTATACAATATTGACTAGAAAAAATATAGAGACATTTCACTACCTATCGTTATATTAGTTGTTGTACAATTTTATCTAAGTAATTACATAATATTTTTGGAAATTCGATTGCATGTGTAACGTACTAACATACGGGATTTACTACCCGTGAGAAATTAAACGAATTTGCCAAAAATTTTTTTTTTATAAAAAAAATTCGCACCGACGACGGTCCCACGTAAAAAACCGTCGTGGTAACCCTCGGGATATCACGACGGTCCCGAGGAGGACGGTCGTGGTATCCCCTCGGGATACCACGACGGTCCCCGAGGGGGGAACGGTCGTGGGTATCCCGAGAGGATACCACGACCGTCCCGAAGAGGACGGTCGTGGTATCCCTCGGGATACCACGACGGTTCCCCCTCGGGACCGTCGTGGTATCCCGAGGGGATACCACGACCGTCCTCCTCGGGACCGTCGTGGTATCCTCGAGGGATACCACGACGGTCCCGAGGGGGAACCGTCGTGGTATCCCTCGAGATACCACGACCGTCCCGAGGTGGAACGGTCGTGGTATCCCTCGGATACCACGACCGTCCCGAGGTGGAACGGTCGTGGTATCCCAGGATACCACGAACCGTTCCACTTGGAACCGTCGTGGTATCCCTCGGGATACCACGACGGTTTGAATGTGAGACCGTCGTGGTATCCATGATACCCACGACGGTTTTTAAATGGGCCCGTCGTGGTATGGTCTTAAAATCAGGCAGAATGTGAAATTTTTTCACATTACACGACGGTTAAAAAAACCGTCGTGGAATCTTAAAAGATTCCACGACTCTGGATTCCACGACGGTTGGAAAACGGTCGTGGAATCGATACGACGACGGTTTTTAACCGTCGTGGTATCCCCTTTTTCTAGTAGTGGAAAGATAGGTTGATCTAAGCAACAAACTCACACGTGTGGTCTATTTAACCTAGGTTATGTTATACATGTAATCACCGAAAACTTGACCATAATCATTAATCACACCATGCCACTAATGAATAGAATTGCAAGACAATTACGGATCATGAATTCTAAACTAGCAATAGATAATTATCAAACCCTATTTAGTTGGCCACCTAAACTAAGTAAAATAAAAATCAAGAACAATATGCGCAGTAGAACATAAACAACCTCAATTGATAAAATAGATGATAGAAATTGAATATCAATTACATAGCATGTCTAGGGTTTTGAAATCCCCTTCAACCAAATAGAGAATATAGCCTAACATGATGAAAAACAAAGCAAAAATAAAAAACTAATGACATTCGGAGTTCAATGGAATTGAAGAAAAGAAGAAGAATGAAGAAGACAAGCCAACCCGGACGTAGACAATCGTTCTTGGTTGCTTTCTTGAAATTTTCATTCTTTCGCCTCCTTGAGTATACGTGAATAAAAGAGAATGAAATCGCCTTCAAAATTGGCCTTCAAAGGTGTATTTATAGGTCTCTAGGTCTCCCTAGGTCTTTTAAAATTCAGAACAATTCGAATTGGGCAAGTTCTTCTTTTGGAAAGCTCAAAATTCATCAAAAACTTAATCAGCAGGTTGAGGAGGTGCGGCTGCGCCTCTATCTTGGCCCAGAAGGGCTGCTGCACCAGGGAAGGAGCGTGGGGGTGCGCACAGGAAGGGCGCGGGCATGCCGCCCTCTCTGGTAGATGCACTCGGTTTGACATGTTTCGGTGTTGTGGCCATAACTTTGCGCTCTGATCTCAGAATGATGCGCAAATGAGCAGGTATTGGAAAGCTTACTAAAAGCTCTACGACTTGGTAAAGAGTTTTGAGCCAAAACTACATATTTGCATAACCAAAACTAGATTGGAAAACCTTCCTTTGTCACGTTATATGAGATTTTCATCTCCAATTCACTCTTTTTTGTTCCGTTGACTCCAAATCACCTATAAAACATAAAACACTTATAAAACTCAAAGAATCAAGGACAAAACAAATTAAATATAGAGAATTGATAATTAAGGTATATGAAAATATGCACTTATCACGTCTACACATTTATGTCTACTCTTTTCACACTTTCACTTTAACGAGTTGTATGTCCCACGTGTAGAATAGACAGATAAAACAAAACAAAAAAATAAATAATAAATAATAATAATTAAATAAAATTCCACATGGCATGACGATGATAACGTGATAATCACTTGACAAGCAGGGAAGGGGGACGAAAAGAGCCATTAACACTTTTAAAATATACATAATAATGCATATATAGTATTGACTACAGAACATCTATTAATTAAATTTTAAATTTTAACTTCTACTTGTTGCCCCCTTTTATCATTAGAAAAAAATTCCTATAAAAAATTTGTATTTTCACCCTTGATCCTTTTTAAAGTTACTATTTTTTGTCAGTTTCCTTTTCTCCCACATCTTTTCTTCTTCTTTAAATCCCACGTTTCTTTCTTACACAACACTTAGCCCCAAAAAAAAAAAATAAAAAAAAAAAATAAAAAATTCTGTTTTTAACTAAAATTCTCATGAAAGAGTTAAATTAGGTTAAGTTTAAAATTTAAGTTTGCGTTTGGTTTATCGGTTGGAGATGAAAATTTTAAGTTAGAGTTAGTTGATCTTTCAAAAACCAATTAAAATTTTTATTGGCTTTTTAGAAAAAGATAAAAACTGAGATGAAACATTACAATTTAGTTACATTTGGGTTGAAATGCCAAATGAAGCTTTAGTGAAAAACTTTTCAAAAAAAAAAAAATTTAAGTGACAAACTAATAATTATCCTAAAATTCAGGGGCATATGGTAAAATTATCTATTTATTTATTTATGAATTATTTGTATATATGCCTCTGAACTTTTTCAATTTAGAAATTTAATTCCTAAACTTTTTTTCTTGGCAATTAATCATTTGAATTTATAATTTTTGACAATTCAGTCATTCTTACTCAAATTCGTAAAAATTTGAATGGTTTTTAACACATAATGTACACATTATAGTCCAAGAAGAACATTGTTGATTATTTTTATTTAAGTTCGATACAAATTCCTTTAAAAATTTGAACTTTAATTTAGTTATATTCAGATTTAAACCTAAATCATAAAAGAAATTGATATTGAAATTAAGGAAAAATAATCAACATTGTCCCTTTGAGCTATAATGTATAAGTATTGTGTAAAAAATTGTCTTAATTTTAATGAATTTAAGTAAAAAGGACTAAATTGCCCAAAAATAAGAAGTTCAAGGGGTTGATCACCAGGAAAAGAAGTTTAGGGATTAAATTGCCAAATGCAAAAAGTTAAGGGGGCATTCATGCAAATAAGTCTTTATTTATTTTTTCGCGTTTACCCTCTCTGTTGTCGGGAGTTGGATGCCGTCTCTTTCTCTGCTTTTCTGTTCTTCTCAGTTGGTATCCCTTCCTCTCTCCTATATTCTCAGCGCCGTTTCCCTTGCTCAACTCTAAGGATCTGCTCTTCTCTCAGGTTTGTTTGATCTCTTCAGCAAATATTCATTGTTGTTTCTTCTTTTTTCACCAATAACGCGTTCTGATTGAATTAGGCAGAACTTTTCTCGGAATAACGGATTTTTTCTTGAAAATCTTTTAAGTGAGGTCAGAATTTTTTTTTTGGTGAACAAATATGCTCTAGGACAAACGAGTTGAGAAATCGGGGAGTGATTTCTAACACAGAAAATAGTATTTTTCAAGTGTAAACCGAACATTCACAAATGAGAAAATCAGGCTCAACTTTTAGTTGCTAGCAATTTTTGAAAAAAGAAATATTGAAATCGTGGTTAGTTATGTTAGCAATGAGAAGGTAATAGTATTAAACTGAGATGAGATTCAATAAAAAGTAGACAAACTAGAGAGTTAGTGGAAGGAGTACAAAATGCGCGACGGAATAAATACATCAACGAACTATGTCTTTTGCTTTTTTTTTTTTTTTTTTTTTTTTTTGATTTTGTATTTTTTGTTTTAAAAGGTAGAAAAAAATGTTTTAGGGCAAAGTCGATTCACACGTGTAATCTATGGCATCCTTTCTAATTTTCCCTTTCTTTTCTCTTTTAAGGATTCAGAAACGCTGCAGCTTACACGAATATGCAACTCACTCTCGAATTTGGGGTAATCAACTGTTATACGAAGCCGATGAGCAGATTGATTCTTGATTCTCAAGACTTCATTAGCGAATAATATATATATATATATATATATTTTTATGAATTTTATCGATTTCAATTGTCAGTATCCGTATGGTGTTCGTGTGGTTTTGGTTTGTATTGAATGGAATTGGAAGGTTTTATGAAAACTTCATGAAAAATAGGCATGAGTTATTGCAGAGATGTTGCTATTTGATTGTTTTACTTCACGTGAAAGTATGCTGACAACTTAACAGATGAATCAACAGTTCGATTTATAATCCATCCAAACTCTCATTCTGTGGTGTCTTGTGGTCATTTGTTTGGTGTGCCGCATTTTCCTCTCATTGGATCTTGTGCCCTTTGGAACTCACTGCAATTCTATTTCTTCATTGCAGCGGGGGACTAGAACTCCTTTGCGACTCTGTAAAGATTCATAAGTCAGCGTCGAACCACAAAAATGGAGCAGAAAAGGTGAACTTTAATGGTTCAAGTTCGAGTAGATATAGCATGCAGTTGATTTCTTATTATTAGTATTATTATTAGCATTACTAAAATAAGTTTTCGTCTTCTCAGTTAACCATGAAGGATTTGCTGACTTGGGTGCGTACCAATTTGATCAAGGAGAGGCCCGAAATGTTTATGAAAGGAGATACTGTGTAAGTTATAATCTGCTTCAAGGGGTTATTTGAAATAAAATTTGTGTCTCAATTCTCAAGACAAAATAAATCTCAAAACAAAGTATACTACTTACTCAAGTAATTAATGGCGAAGATGAGAATTACTTTCTGTAGAAAACACTGAAATTTTCATCCCTCTTGCAGGAGACCTGGTGTTCTAGTCCTTGTGAATGATTGTGATTGGGAGCTGAGCGATCAACTCAATACCACGCTTGAAGATAAGGACGTGGTGGTTTTTATCTCAACCTTACACGGCGGGTAGTATCTGGATTAATGCTACAAATTCTTATGAGAAGGTTATACTTATCTGGTATTAATTAATCTGTGTGAATTTGCTACCAGAAAACTGTTTGGAAATAGATAAAATTCGTGCTTGTAAGCTGAGTTGCTTTCCTTATTGACTGTTTTTTCGACAAGTTGCCTGCACTTTAACTTATTATTAAGCAGAAGAAAAACAGAGGAGATAAAGAATATGACAAGAGTCCTTTTACCTTCATGTCAAGCTCTGATAAGATAAACTTTCCAGGTTATGGTTAATCCCTGGTCAAATTAAATATTAGATGTAACTAAGAAATAACCAATGTTCATGATTGTATAAAACGCTGTATACGATCATTGTAAGTAGCTTAAGTTTCAAGTTTCACGTTTCACATTTTAATATCTCATTGTATGTAGCTTTTTGGTACCCGATTCCTTATGCTCATCTCTCGTGTTCTTTTAGTGATGTCTTGCGATTCGTCGGTCTGATAGAGGTCTGAAATTGTTATATTAGCTGATGCAGTTTCGGGGTACTTTTGTCTTAAGTTTAGCCACCCTTGTTGTTGACAGCTCTTGTAAATTGTCTCTGAATTTTATGAGGTTGGAGTTCATTGTGATTCTCTAACAAATTGGGTAGTTATGTAATTTAAAGTAGGTAGTATAGAGACCACTTCACATTATTCAGTATCATTGATAAAAATGGAATCCTAGCTACGAGAACTAAGATAACTTGCATTAGTTTTTTTTAATGATAAATATAATATATATATATATATATATTTATACATATAAACGTATCTAAAGTATTTGTTTTTTTCTTTCTACAATCTCTCTCTTTCTTATGTGGTCGTCTTGATATTTAGAAAAGATGAGATTTTGAGATCTTAGGGGCCTTCAAAATTTTTTTTTTTAATTAGGCTAGTCATGATTAAACTAGCAACCGCTACTCAAAGCCCTACCCTTACCCAAATCACCCGGTGTCACTGGACCAAACGGCCGAATCACCCGGTATCACTTGACCAAACGGTGTTAGGCGAGCCCTTCATTGTTTGGTGCACACAGACAGGAAAACCATTTTTTTTTTTTTTTAACATGAAGACCTTTTTATTTAGCAGACATTCTCGTGAAATTTCAGTGCATGACAAGATTAAATAATTTCAATATGGATAGTTGGATCTTGCAAGTCAAGTATTTTGTTGTGACCACCGGTGGTGGCATACTGGTGGTGGCATACTGGCAAGAGGATAACTTATTAGGACTCTTTTACCTAACAGTTAGGGGTCGAATTTTACTTCCGCTCGAGGCTAGAATTATGCCTTTATTGTGGCATGCCAGTTAGACTGTGCCGGTGATTTTCGACTCTCTAGATGTTAGATAAGAAAGCATTAATCAAGTCTTTCCGTTCCATATATGATATTAATAGATTCCTACAAAGGACTCCATTTATCTCTTTTTTTTTTTTTTTTTTTTATTAGGTAAAAAGAGTACTTTGTTGTTAGAACCATAATAGTGAAAACTTTTATTCATTTAAATGATATAAAAATATATTAATAAAATTTTGATCAAAACTCCTTTATTCTACCATTGGGCTGTCTACAACCGAATATTAAAGGTAGAGAAAATTAGGTGGAGAGTCATGTTTTGAATACCTTTTGATAATTTTGCTCACTCTAATATTAAAGTTGATAATTTTAGTGTTATGAAATGACAAAATTATCAACTTTAACATTAATGGTGGGCATAAATATAAGAAGGTGTCAAATTTATGACATTCTTACATATAACCCTGTTAGGAATTCAACTAACCAAATATTGTTACCATGTCCACTAATAATCAAGAAAGTAAGAAATATATATCTATGTAAACTGAAATTAACGTATTGGGAATAACTCTTACATAGTACTAAATACGATACACCTCATTATCCAAAAAAAAAAAAAAAAGAAAAGAAAACTATAAGCTTCTAGAAGAGAAGATGGAGGTAGAGGACTATCCAGCCAGCCAAAGAAAATATAGCAAAAATATGAACCCAAAATAAGACAGCAGCAGCCTCTTTTCCACAACCTCTTAGATTGGCGATAGCACCAGCCATAACAGATGTAGGCATTGAGTGTTGAAGAAGCAGGACAAATCGGAACATCTTATCTCCATCAGGAAGGAAACCGAGCTGATCAGCTAGCGTCACGATACCAAGTCCTACAAGAGGCACCAACAATAACCGTGCAAAGACGATGGCAGCGATAGTCCTAACACCAAGTCTCAAACTCGCTGGTCCATCCACGAGGCTTCCACCTAAGGCTAACAAAATGCAAGGTATCATTGCTTGCCCGAGAATGATGCAGCTGTCGGTGAAGAAGAAAAGTGGACCTCCACTTGTAAAGATCAAACGCTTGAGAACAGGTACCGTCCCAAGAACCATAGCTAGAATCGAAGCTACAATAGGCGGTTGAAATATCTGTTTCACGAGCTCAAGGGAACTAGTACACTTCTTTGGATGAGTTTTAATGGGAAGAGACAATTTATCATCCTCTGCGTCGGAGCCTGATTCAGAAGGCGGTGCTAACATATGGAACACGTAAGTATACATTATAACCGCACCAATCGGCTGACCAAAAGAAATGTATGCAGTTCCAGATGTGGAACACGCATCTGAGTCACCAAAAGGATTGAATTTATCTCTACACAATGCCGAGAGTAAAACAAGAGGTATGTTTCCAAGGTTCCCAATTCCGATCTGCACAACAGTGAATTTGAAGAAGGGATGCGGTGGACGGACAAAGGCAGCCACAATGAAGCCTATCAGTGAACCGGTTGTGGAGCCTAGAAGAACATTGACGGGAATGAACCACCACTCCTTCATCTTCTCAAGAGTGATGTCTTGTCCAAGTTGAGAGAATATCACACATGGAAGGAGGAGTTTGAAGACCAATTTATTTAGTAGCGCTCTACCATCGACGGTCAAGATGTTGACGCGCTTCGATGCCATGAGAAAGCCGGCAAAGCAGACAGTTAAGACCTTGGCAATTGGTATTACTGCAATCGTTATAATTCTATCCATTATCACCGTTTTAACAAATCCTCCAAGTTCAATAAACGGTTATGATTTTTAAGTTTTTTACTATCAAAATTATGTGTGCGATCAAAAGAGAGGTTCTCTTTTGTAATGAGATTATGTGCTTACTAGTGTCCCTCTTGCTTTAGGACTCGAGTTCAATAAGGTTTATGGAGTCCAAAAAATCCTAAAACAACTCAAACTGTTTAAAGATTATGTCATCACTCTTACTAATTGAACTTCCCAATCAAATTCATTTTTTTTCCCCTCTCTCGACTTCATTTTTTATTATTTAACAAATCTGAAGCGTTTATTATTATTTCAAATCGATCCTACGGCCACGATTCATCAAGGGTAATGGGGCGTATTTAAGGACAATTTCTTTTGAGAAAAGGGCAACCGGCTGTGCTTGATATTTAAAAACCTTATTTTTTTTTTAAATTTTTTTTGAAAATAAGGTGAGGGATTTGAAGTTTGAAGTTGAACTCTTTATCCAGGGGCAGAGTTTAGAGATTTTTTGAGGGGGCATAAATTGAATGAAAATTTTAAACTAAAATAGTTTTGTAGCTTTTAAAAGTTTACAACTTACAAAATTATGAAGTTTTACAATAACGTGGTTTTTTTTTTTAAAAAAAAAAACTTATTATTTACTTTTTTAAGTTTGAATTTAGGATGCTAAATGTCAAATTTTGAGGTAAAAGTGAAACTTTTCTGAAAATTTTAATTAAAATATTGTAATTTAAAAATTTCAAGAGGGCGTATTAAGAAAATATGTGTCAAATTTTATGCTTTGAGGATAAAAATGAAAAGGAGCCCCCTTACAAATATTTCATTAACACTTTATATGATACCCATAAATTCCATATCTAGGGATAACACTTTTATCATTTATGGGGTAATTTGTTCATTTGCTCTCTAAATTATGTTTATCTTGTCATTTTGTTACATAAATTTTTATTTTGATAAATTAATTCTTGAACTTTTGATTTTTGATAATTTTGATACCTAACATTAAAATTAATGAAAGATTTTTCAAATTTAAAGTATATAATTAAGTGTCATTTCTGTGTTACTAAATTTTTCAGAAATAATTACACTTAGTTAAAAAATGTCCTCCTTATTCTTGTTAGACATATATATATATATATATATATATATATCACATTAAATTAGTTAAAAAAGTTCTAGAGTTTATTATACTATACACATTCAAAATTTAACTCCAAAATTTATCATAATAATTAAAAAAAAATATTATGTAATTGGACCGTTTTATTTGGCAAAACATAACTACTCACTTATCACGGCGGCTTTAAACTGCACTGTTCATTTCAAGTGTAGTTATGACGTAAACCCATCATTTGTCGATTGGGCAATGCGGTATGGACGGTTTAAGCAGTTTGTGATTACTATAATGCACCCCTACTATAACATGTATAACACTGTCTCTAATTTCCAAAACCATAACAAAAGTAGTATTATGCTGACATTTTGTTTATCAAAAGGATTATAAGTTACGTTTTGAAATGGATAGATAAGTGTTTTAAGGTTATTAATTTAGGAGTTGTAATTAAGAAGTTTATCATTTTTTTTCTAATTTAAGTGAGGGAGGATTAAGATTCTTCCTCTTATATAATATTGAGTGTGAAATTATCTTTTAGTTACGCATGCACTCACAACAAGATTATCATTCATTGTTCTCGCTCTCTTGTTAATTAGCTTTTCTTTTGTGGCATTTTTGCATCGGTACACACAATTGCAATTACTTTTAGTTTTGAGAATTTGCACTTTAAACTTAAATTTGTAACAATTTATCCCTCATTGATTATAATATTGATTTTTTAACGAAAATTAGCATTTTACTTAGATATAAGTTGTTAATTAAGAGTATAAAAATCCTTTTTAATCATATTAACCCAAATTTACATTTAAAAGAAAGTTAACTTAATGTTTTCTACTTTAATATTACTTAATTAAAAATCTTTATCTAAATAAATTTAGGTTAAAATAGATAAAACATTTATGTCATTAATGAATAACTTATATACAAATTATATATCAATTTCCTTTAAAAACTAATAATATTATTAATGAGGAATAAATTATTACAAACTTATAAATTTAATATGTAAATTGTCAAATTAAAAATTATGGTGTAAATTACAATTGTTTGATAATTTCATAATGTACCTGTGCAAATTTGTTTATTTATTTTATTTTATTTTTTTTCAATTTTGTGCCACTCTCTCTCTCTCTCTCTCTCTCTCGCTCTCTCTGCAACTCGCACTTCCCTCAACAATGGCGAATCCTCTGTTTCCCCGTTCCAACCACATTCCTCTACCCCCAAAATTGCAGGCGCGGCGGTTCGTCCTCGTGAGAAGAAGAAAGCGAAGAGGCTGAGATTGGGAACTTGAAGAAGCCCTTAGGCTTCGGAGCTCCCTCGCCGGATCTCTATCTCTTCTCTGCCGGTCTCCGGCGAGTTGTCATACCTGAAAACCGCTGCTGGGCCCGCCTCAGGGACTTTCCGGCGGAGAATTCCGGCTAGCGGCCTGCCTCCGGTCAATTAGAGTGGTGGTGGAGTTTCATGTGCGAATTCGGGGTTGAGGTTCTCACGGGTCTTCACCTTCTCCATCCACAATTGGTTCAATTGAAAGTGATTATTTCCATTCGCAGACTCTCTTTGTGTTTAATCTTCAGCTTATTACGTGCTAATTCACGTCACTTTACAGCTCAAATTCCAACACGATATCATGGGAATTCACAAACTCTGAAAATCTTAAAACAACTCAGTTTCCAAAATTTTCTATTCAAATTCAAATTTCATTTGTAAATTTTACGCTATCTTTACATTATCGTATAGGACTTCTCAAGTTCAATCCTTTTTTGAAAGAGTTATAGATTATATATTATTTATGGTTTTTTTTTTTTTCAATAAATTTATATCATTATTATTATTTTTGGGTGAGGTAAAAAGGCTTAAACGGTTCTTTCCTGCTTTCTAACTTGTAATAGAACTTCGATTTCTTTTAAACCAGAAGAAGGTAGCTTAAGTACTACGCAAGAGCCTGTATAACCTTAACCTAAACCTACCTCTCTATATAAACAGCAATACCAATAGCAGCAGCTATTCCTCATTCCCATCCACTTTTGTTTTTCCATCTTTCTTTGATTTCGTTTCGCCATGGAAGTTGTTCCATATTCTGGAGAGACACCGAGAGTAGGACGGGCTTACTCAAAGAACCACCAGCCCTGCTACTTCCGGAGGAACAAGAGGAGTGTTTGGAAGAGAGAGGGAGATGATACGACATCAAAGCCGGAGAGGAACGACAACAGAAAAGAGAGGCTCTGTAAGTTCTGGGCTTCTGGTAATTGCGTCAAAGGTGATCGCTGCCCCTTTCTGCATTCCTGGTCTCATGGTGATCATGTCTCCATTATCGCCACTCTCCAAGGGCACACCCAGGTCTTATCTTGGTCAATAAAGTTTTATGTCCTGAATAATGTGTTCTGATTTGCCTTTTTTTCGGTTTGTTCTTTTCTTCTTGTTCTTCTAGTTTGTTTTAGAGCTTAGACAACATATGTCGCTTGCTCTGTTTTGCTTCAAATTTCACTGATTTGGTTTTTTCTATATATGTGTCTCTTTTTTATTTCGTTACTAGCAAACCTAATTAAATTCCAACAGTTTCCAGCTATAGTAACAATATCAATTGGATTGAACAATTTTGGACGTTCTCTTCAATAGAACTAATCTTTTATTTCTTTTCCCCACTTGAATTTCTTTTGGTTTGTTGTGGTTGTTTTGACTACTAATCAGCTTCTTTTCTTGTTTCTGAGTAATTGTAGTCAGCCTCTTTATTATATGTTGTTTTTATGCTCCGTCAACATTGTTTTATGTGTTATATTAATGTGTACGGATTTGTGCTTTTTTAATTTTTATTTTTTTCTGGAAACTTGAATATTTGTGACATTCTTTCACGTGCTAATTCGGTTTTTTTTGAAATGTGTGTGAGCAGGCAGTCACAGGGATTGCATATCCTTTGGGTGGAGACAAGCTGTACTCAGGCAGCATGGACGGAACACTCCGAGTTTGGAACTGCCATACTGGTCAATGTGAGCGTGTCATCAGCCTTGGCGCTGAAGTTTGTTCTTTGATTCAAGAGGGCCCTTGGATTTTCGTTGGCTTGCTAAATCTTGTTAAGGTACTGTATATTTCATGTTCTTGGCAATTGTGACTCTGTCTTTCATATCTGACACTTACACTTCATTAATATTCCTAATTTCGAAGGCTTGGAACACTCAAAGTGGTGCTGAATTCAGTCTAGATGGACCTGTCGGTCAAGTATACGCCATGATATTTGACAAGAACATTCTATTTGCTGGGACACAGGTAACATATTATCATTAGTTTCCATGTTTCTGGAGTTTCTGTAGCAGAAGCGGTTAATATGAATGTGATTTAATGTGTCTCTCTTACTCTTTGCAGAATGGCCAAATATTGGCATGGAAAGTTAGTTCTGAAAGTGAAACTACTATAAATCCCTTTCAACCAGCACACGTCCTTGAAGGCCACACTCAGGGCATAGTATGTTTAGCCATTGGTCGCAACATGCTCTACTCTGGTTCTTTTGATGGTACAATAAAGGTAAAGCTTGTTTTCCGATCTTTTGTGTATTGGTGTTATACTCTGAATCCTATTGCTAGTTTCTTATAATCTTCAATATTCTGTATTTCATTGATATTTACAATGCGTTGTGTTTTACCAGAAATGGGATCTTGGTACTTTGCAATGTCTTGCGACGGCAAAGGAGCATTCTAGTGCAGTGATGTCTCTTGCTTGCTGGGATTACTATTTGGTGTCATGTTCATTGGATGGCACAATAAAGGCATGGGGAGCCACGAAAGATGGTGGCTTGGAAGTGTGCTATACACACGAGGAGAAACAGGTATGGTTTTTTCTTATCACAATTAACAATTAGCCTTTCTTGAGGTTTAGCTTCATGGTTTTGATCTATGTTTCCACATAAGGCTGCTGGTTGATTTGGAGTTTAACTATTCGGTTTTTGTACATTTCAGGGCGTTCTTGCACTTGGTGGGATGAGTATCCCTGTGATTGAAAATGAAGAAGAGAGGCATGATATTTTGTTCTGCTCTTGTGATGACAACTCTGTCCATCTTTATGAACTACCATCGTATGTGCTAATCATGCATTTTATTTTATTTCATTTTGGTTGCCAAGCGTTTTTTTTTTTTTTTCAATTCTAAAAAACTTTTATTGGCTCTTTATTAGTAATATAACATAAACGAATGGATTTGCAGCTTTCAAAAGAAGGGCAGAGTATTTACAAGACAAGAAGCTCGATCGATTTATGTCCAAGATGGCAATGGAGGACTCTTTTTCGTTGGAGACGGGACTGGCCTTATCACTGTTGGAAAAATGGCCTGCTGAGTCCATGATAGATATAGCTATAATAGTGGCTTTGTAAATAGTTTCAGAGCTTCGTTAAGTTTCAAGAAACTAATTCGATGGTAGTTTCAGTGAATCATTCGATGTATATGTATAAACAACGCTTTCTTCTATTAATGAAGAACAATGGGGGTTGACAAATTTGCACATGATTACTAGCTTGAGTAAGTGTCATTGTAGATGGGATGTGCTGATAGCCACGATGATGCGAATTATCTTCTCGTCTTATTTGTCCATGTATTGATTCATTTGTAAAGAAATCTTTCACCTATTTGATTTTGTTGTTTGATGCTATTTGTATACCATTAGTGTTTTGTTTGGTTAATCTATAATGTTTTTGCTTTTTTGTAATTTTCCTCTGAATTTTGATAGCAATCTCTTATCCTAGTCTTGCGAGAGTCCTATACTGCTTCAAAACTAACAATTGATATTCTTCCTCTTAGAAAAAAGAATTTGGTTTAGTGATTTTGCTGTGTTGATTATAACAAACGTCGGTTTCTGGGTTCTGAATTTATAATGTCAACGTTTATAATCAGCATGTGAAGATGGTGTCATTTTGAAAGAATTAAAAAAGAGAGGAGAGAATGTTATGTTTGTTCAGTCCTTAGGATCAGATTTTTGGTTTTCGTTATCGTGGTGGGTCAAAAGTTTAAGTGTTGGATGACACTCTGGGGATCTTGAATATTAAAATTTGTTTTTTATTAATTTAGTATTCGATGGAGAATGCTTGGAATCACACCCTACGTATCTTTATCATTAGCATATTCGGTGGGGCTGGGGTGATCCGCTCATTGTTGATTGGTAGGTTTTTTCAAGCTCGTAGGCCTTTAATAAACATTCCTGTCAGCGTTAGAAGAATTTTTTTGATAACGTCAAAGGGGTATGCTATCATTGATTGCTAGCTTCTGAAACTTTTTAAACTTTTATTTAAAAAGAAAAAAAGTGCATGGCACCCAATAAACAAGCTGACAAGCTTGGACTCTAAAATCAACTATTGATATGTTTACTAAAACAACTTATTTTCACTAAATCAAAGTTCCCAAAATTTATACATTTTAAAAAAGAAAAAAAGTTCCCCGCAATAATTGGCTTGTACTCCCTACACAACGAAATTAGATTTTTTTTTAAATTTGTGAACTTTTATTATTATATTTATTATTATTATTATTATTTTTCATAACACTGTGTATTGGCAAAAAACTGTTATTCAGGATCATAACTTCCAACCTCATATTTTTAAAATATTTTTGCAAATTAATTCAAAAAAAATATTATTTGCAAATTCTCTTACTTATTTATTGCCTTCAAATTGCGTGACATATTTACTATGATACATTTGTTTATATGTTTTGTGCTTAGTATTGTGAATATCGGAATTATTGTATATGTTGTAACCATTTAAAAAGAAAAAAATTGGAGAAAATTATCTAAATAACCATTTTTTTTTTGAATTTTTGAATTTTAATTTTTTTATTTATTGATCAACATAACACAAACTCCCCCCATTTTTACCAACATAACGCAAAATTTAATTTAATTTAGTTTAATTTTGTGTCTTATAGTCTAATATTACTTTATAGTTTAATTTTATTGATCAACATAACACAAACTCCCCCCATTTTTACCAACATAACGCAAAATTTAATTTAATTTAGTTTAATTTTGTGTCTTATAGTCTAATATTACTTTTTTTTATGTCATGCTGGTGTAATGATTTTTAAATTTGTATTATTATTTTTGTGTGCCTTTCAATAATTATAAAAGAGTTTCGAAAAAATTGTAAAAACATTCATCCCTCTCGGATAATTATTTTTTGGACAACAAATATGGATTTAAAATGGTTCGCAGTTATTTTCGTGTGCCTTTCAATACTTGTAAAAGAGTTTCGAAAACATTTTCAAAGCATTCATCCCTCTTGAATAATTATTCTTGGGACAACAAATACGGATTTAAAATGGTTTTTGTGGAATCAAATTTTTATTATGAATAGACTCTATTTGATTTTATTTTAGGGAATGATTTTAGAAATTAGATTCGGGAAATTCTCAACAAAAAAAAAAAATTCCAACTTTCAGGGTTGTGCCACATCATTGGAGTTTCAAATTCGTGCTCCGAAAATGAATTGGTGAAAGGTCAACAAAATGTGTTAACGAAAATGTCTCTCCGGTCAAAAAGATAATCTCAATATATTAAAAATTTTATTTTTTTTCTTCTCAACACTAATGGTTGGCCGTTTCCGCCTTCAATCATCTGATTAAGATTTGGAAGATGATTAAGATTATCACATAAACCACAAGTCACATACATCATCCAACATACCATGTGGGATGAGATCTTTCGAGACGTGAACCTGTTTAATTCAATCAAATCAATCACTTACCGATAACCAATATCAATTTGGTTGAATCATATTTCCATTCATGAGAACAAAATTAGGCTATATCGGATGCACTTTTTATATTTTTAAAACCAAATCCAATCAAATATAATCTCTATATAATAATATATTATTATAATGGGTGGGTGTATTTACACTCCCTATTTTATTTTCCCACTCACTTTTTAATTTTAGAATTGAAAAATTACTACTTTCACCCCTTAATTTTCTCAAAAGTTCTTATAACTAAATTATTTGCTTTTCTTATTTCTCCACCCACTAAGTCTTCATCTCCTACACATTTTCACTTTAAATAAAAAATTATAATGTTTGTTTTTGTTTTTTGTTTTTTCGGATGAGGATTCATCGTTGTTGTTGTTGTTGTTATCTTTTTTTTTTTTTTTTTTTTTTTTTTTTGGTGAGATATCCAACATGAATTTTTCGTCGGCTTATATGTGTATTACTTTTAATTTTTTTCACTTGGGAGCGTATTACTTATCTGAAGAAGTGAAGAAACTAAAGATCTAATTAAAGTGACAAAATATTTGTTAAATGATCTACAAACCCACTTAGAGTACAAACACATTATTTCAAAAACTATAATGGTATAAAAACTATAAGAATTAGTATTAATTTGGTTAAAGATGTGTATTCTTTTTTTTTTTTTTTTTCGATATATATCGGTTATTCTTCATTTTATTAATTTATTTATTTAAAAAAAAAAACATTAGTCTGTAGGAGAGAATTAAGTGTAGAACTTAATAATATCGTAAATAGTTTATGTAGAAGATTCAAATTTACCTCTGATTAAAAAAAATAAAATACATAACCTTAGTGATAATTATGACTAAATTTTAAGTAGTTGGAAATCTCGTGGAGAAAAAAATGAAAAAAAAAAAAAAAAACTGTATATTAAGGAAAAAAACCAAAAAATTTAGTTATAGGGCTTTTTGAGAAAATTAAAGAATGAAACAAGTAATTTTTTAATTCTAAAATTAATATGTTAGGTGGTTTCAAATAGTGGGTTAGAAAAGTAAAATTGAAGGTGTCAACATATGCACTTTATTATAATTAATGTTTTTGCTTTATTAAATTATTCCAATCCTTAGTATCTACTTTTTTCTCACACCTTCTATTGGTTTTATCTATGAAATAGTATAGAATAAATTTTATCTTTGCCCTCTGAACTTTAGTACGCTCGTTATTTTACCCGGGACTTTATTAAAAATTAGTGCTTATCCCCCCTAAATTTTAAACTATTAGCAAAAACACCCCTTTGTCATATTTCACCTAACTAAGAATTGAACAAATTTTAATTTATTTTTGAAGTTGGACAATTTTATTTTTGCCTCTATATTTGTAACTTTACCATCCAAACTTTTAAAAACTAGTACTTACTACCCTTGAATTATATACTATTAGTAAAAATATTCATTTATCATATTTCGTGCACTTAAAATTAATGCAGAATTAGCTCTAGTTTATAAACAATAAAAATTTTGTTTGAACTAAAAACTTATATAATAACAACTGAACATGTAAGGTTCTTTAATTTTTCTTTGTTTTTCGTATACTGGCTTCAATTTTGAACACAAATTTTACAAACGAATTATTTTCAAGTTTTGTATGTTGTCTATGTGTTTGTTTTCTTTCTTTCTTTCTTTCTTTCTTTCTTCTCTCTCTCTCTCTCTCTCTCTCTTTTTAAATAAATATTTTTCGTTATCGTTGGCTTGTTTAGATGCTTTTACTCTCCCCCTTTTTTCGTTTGAACCTTGTGGTTTAATAAAGATTCACTTTTCAAAAGAAAAAAAAAATTAGTTTGTGCTTTCTTTATTTTTAATGGTGTCAAACTGCTTTGTTTAGTTAAACTTTATTTCTTATTTCTCAAAAAGCAATTAAGAAAATCACTAGTAATTGTCTTTATTATTATTATTTTTGAATCTCTTTATTATTTTGTTTATCTATAAAGTTGCATTGATTTTTTAAAAAATTTAATATTCAATTTTAATTAGAGATGTCAAACGTGTCGGCCTGATTCGGCCCGACCCATTTATTTTGAGTCAATTAGTGCTTCATATCGTGCTCATGCCGGCCTATTAAATAAACTTGCCATGCTGTGCTGTGCCGTACCCATTTTTCAATTTATAGGGTTAAGCACATCTTACAACCCATTGATAAACATGTCGTACTCTTAACATGCTCATACCTTAATCATGTCTACCGTAAAATTTTTTTAAATAAATAAGAAAAATATATTTTAAATACAATATAGAATATGGAATTTTAACCAAAACAAAGTATATTATTGGAAATAAACTACAATATTGAAAACCTTATCAAGTAAAAACTCAAAGGAGATGGAATCTTCATAAGAATATTAAAAAAAACACCATAAGTCTTATATTAAAATGGTTAAAAATATCCTATAAAAAATAATATTTTCATGCCTCTTTCGTACTCGTATTCGTACTCGTGCCGTGCCCTTAACGTTCTTTGCGCTGAAAAATCGAGTCAAGCACGACCCATTTAGTTAAACGTGACAGGCATGGCCCATCTAGCAATTGTGTCGTGTAATGCTGTGCCCACGTTTTAGCATACAGTGCTCGTGTCGGCCTACTAAGCCGGTCCATCTTGACATCTCTAAGTTTAATATATCTTTAAATTCATTTTTGAAGACTTTATTTCAAATTGATTTTTATTTATGTGAATTGCTCAATTAATTTCTGTCTTTGACGTTTTGATCCCCATTTATTTTTTTTAGCTTGAAGACCATGAGCTCTTAAAAAGGAAAAAAAGTTATAATTATGTCCTTTTTTCTAACCGAATCTATTAAATTCCATATGGTTGACATAATTGTTTAGTTGGTCCTTAAACTATTACGTTTGTGACGTTTTGATCCTTATTTTTTTAGTTGAAATCTCAAGTTTTATTGGATTTATTAAACTAATCTTATGAAAATAAAGATAACCACATTAATGATATCAAAGCGTATTGATTTGTTTAAATGAAGTTGTAAGATAAATCAATCTCATTTACATCCTGCTCAATAAAATTGAGTTTAATTTACATCAAGGCCTCTACTGGGAGAATCCATGCTCTCTAACAAAACTTTTTGTCAAAATGACAAACTTAAAAATTGAAATTAGTAAAATAACCTAATGAAAAAAAAAAAGTGTGTGGGTTTTTGAATAACAAAAGTGGAATAGTGAATTTCGGCAAAATATATGAAGTGTTTTAGGTGTTTTCCTTCTCTTGTAATTCTTTTTCTCCTTTATTATAATTGTTAATTCGATTACCTGAAAGTTAGGATTTTCGATTCGGAGTAAGCCTATATTACATAATCACGTTTTTAGATAGGGAGCATCGATCAACTCTTTTTCCTTCTAATATATGAAGGTTAGGGTTCCTCAATCATTTTCCTTTCTTAGGGCCGGATTCCGTTGGTAGTCTTCGGCTTGTCTCTAATTTCCTGGTCGTAGGGATAGAGGTGGAAATCCTATGGTGATAGTCTTGGAAGAGGCGCGCCCGTGAGAGTAGGATCGGTATCATGGGAAAAAGCAAGGTACTGATGAGGTAGATGGTCATGGTACATGGTCATCATGGGCCGGGAAGTTCTTGCAACAACTCTGTTTCAGTAACCCAATGTAATAATGATTATATCTTCGCCGTCTTTTATCTGGGAGTTGTATTTCTATTTGTTAATTTTAATAACGGAGGTAGTTTTCCCAACTTGGATGTTGGTTGTTTTTCCACTACATATGAATCTTGGTAGTGTTTTGATCCTGCTGGAGTTGCTTCTATGCGGAGGTAATATTGGCCTTAGTACTGTAACTGAGTCTTAACACTCGTTGATTTAGAAATTCAAATATTGTCAGATTTTGTCAAAAATAGTTTTAAATATACTCGATTTCAATATATTGATGTATATAGCCATTATTAGGCTTCAAACATCATCTTCATCATCGGACTTTTTATTCTTATTAAAAGGTTTTTCTCATGTCCACCATTTGTTATATTTAGCTTCTTTAAGGAATTTAATGAAAATTTCACTCCTTTGTTAAGATGGCTTTCGTTTTTGTTTTTTATGTTTTTTGTCTTTTTGAAATAGGGAAGAAAAATGGATAACTGGGGATTGATATTCTTTTTATTTTTATTTTCAATTTTGTTCGTCTCTCTGCAACTCTCACTTCCCTCCCTCAACAATGGCGAATCTTCTGTCTCCCTCGTCCGAACCACCACATTCCCCTCTTCCCCTAAACTTGCATCTGCAATCACAGAAGAAGAAGAAGAAGAAGCCTAGGAAGCTGAGTTTGGGAACTTCAAGGTTTCGGAGCTCGCTCGCTGGAACTCTCTTTTCTCGGTCGGTTTCCGGCGAGAGTCTCTGCCCATGCACGTGGCGGTAGTCATGCCCGGGAACTTCTGGTGGGCCCGCCTCATGAGTCATGGGCGTGGCGGTGGATTCCGGTTTGGAGGCAAGTCTCCTGTCACTGACACTGACACCGAGAGTGGTGGTGGAGTTTCGTTTGTAAATTGGGGATCGAGGTTCTCAGACTCTGTGAGTAATCTTTAGATTATTATGTGATTATGTGCTAATTCATGCCAATGTAGGACTCAAATTCCAACAAACAAACTCTGAAATCCTTGAACAACTCAAAACCTCCAACTTTTTCTATTTCCAATTCAAATTTCATTTGTAAATTTTACGCTATCTCCCTCTATTTGCCTTTTACTTCTCGTTTATCTAGGACTTCTCAAGTTCAATCCTTTTCTGTTTGAGTTCTAGATTATATAGTTTTTATTTTTTTAATATATATATATATATATATATAGATATATTTATCTTGGGTGAAGGGTATAAAAAGCTTAACGGTATCTATCAGTATAGACAAATTTATAAAAATAAAATAAAATTCAAAAAATTAAAAAGAATGTCAAAAAAGCAAAGAAGGAAAAAAGGGTGGAAAAAGTTTTGATAAAGAGAAAAATAGTGCCTTGTTAGGTAGTTTACTCTTGTTTAAAAAACATGGAAGAAAAAATGTACGGTTTTTATGTTGTAGATGAAATTTACACATGCCAAGCATTGAACTATGATTGTTAAAATATTAAATACATAATTATTATTTTACCCTCTACTGTAATGCATATTTTAAGTTCTTTGATTGAAATATGATAAATAAAAGAAATACATTTAACAAAATAAAATATAAATAAACTCATACATTAAAAATAAAAAAAAGCTGATATCTGACAAAATAATTAAAATTAAAAAACTATTTAAAAAATAGATGTCAAAAAAAAAAAAAAACAAATATGAAAAAGAAACAAACACACCTTGCTAATAAGAATTTAAATCTATCACATTAAGTATATTTGAAAAAAAAAAATTTCGAGAAATTTTTCCAAGAAGCTTTGTATGACTGGTACATTTCCATCCACCAAGGCGAATCGTAATATTACCATCATATATAAAAAAAAAAAATTAAAAAAATAAAAAATCATCTTAAAGAAAAAAGATCTACTAATAGGACTTTATTTGTTAACAAAACAAAAATCAGGGCCGGATGTTATTTTTTTAAATTCAGATGGCAAAATGTGAGAAGGCCTAGGAATTTTTTGTAATTAATCCTTTGTTTTTTTTTTTTGTTTTCTTTTTTAAACAAAAGCCCTAAATGTCATTGTCATGTGCACCATCACTATTGTCATGTGAGATTTTCCGTCCAAAAACTAACAATAGGGGCAAAATCGGCATAGGATTCGAAATTAGGGGGAACAGATGTTACGTTTTGAAATTCATAGATAAAACATTTTTGTTTACAAAACTAAATAAAATAGATAACAATATTTTAAAATATTTGATGTAAAATAATAATAAATACTAGATAAATAATCAATTTATGAGAAGTAAATAACATATTTTATCATGTAAATTTTTCACTTATTGCTATTTAATACAAAAAATTTTAAAGCATACTATTTACTCTAATTACTTTCTTGCTTTTTATTTGTAATATACTAGGTATTAAGTTAGTTGTTAATATTAAAAGGCACGACAATTGAAAATTTGGATCTTATCCTACAAAAAAAAAAAAAAAAAAAAAACAAAACAAAAACAAAAAGAGGATCTTACAAATGACACTTGTAATTATTCTTTTTCATTTTTACAACAACTAGTTGATCTTATTATTATTTTTAGTACTTATCATTTGTACTAAAAAATCAAACTATAATCTCACAAGATTTCCTAAATATATATGTTACTGCTTTATTTTATTTGTTTCGGTTGGGGGGTAAACAAGCTTAAACGGTTCTTTCCTACTTCCTACTTGTAACAGGACTTCAATTTCTTTTCCATTAAAAAAAAAAAAAAGAAACTAGAAGGTAGCTTAAGTATTAGGCAAGAACTTGTAAGTATTACGGGTTTTATAAGACTTTGATTTCCATTCCATTTCAAAAACCCGAAGGTAGCTTAAGTGTTACGCAAGAACTTGTGCAACCTTAAGCTAAACCTACCTCTCTATACAAACAGCAATACCTATAGCAGCAGCTATTCCTCATTCCCATCCACTTTTGTTTTTCCATCTTTCTTTGATTTAGTTTTGCCATGGAAGTTGCTCCATATTCTGGAGAGACACCGAGAGTAGGACGAGCTTACTCGAAGAATCATCAGCCGTACTACTTCCAGAGGAACAAGAGGAGTGTGTGGAAGAGAGAGGGAGAAACGACCGCAAAGCCGGAGAGAAACGACAACAGAAAAGAGAGGCTCTGTAAGTTCTGGGCTTCTGGGAATTGCGTCAAAGGTGATCGCTGCCCCTTTTTGCATTCCTGGTCTCATGGTGATCATGTCTCCATCATCGCCACTCTCCAAGGGCACACCCAGGTCTTATCTTGCTCGATCACGTTTTATTTCATGAATAATGTCTTCTTTTCTTGTTGTTCTACTAGTTTGTTTTAGAGTTTACTACATATGTCGTTTGTTCTTTTTGCTCGAGTAATTAATGGCGAGCATGAGAATTACTTTCTATAGAAAACACTGAAATTTTCATCCCTCTTGCAGGAGACCTGGTGTTCTAGTCCTTGTGAATGATTGTGATTGGGAGCTGAGCGACCAACTCAATACCACGCTTGAAGATAAGGACGTGGTGGTTTTTATCTCAACCTTACACGGCGGGTAGTATCTAGATTAATGCTACAAACTCTTATGAGAAGGTTATACGTATCCGGTATTAATTAATCTGTGTGAATTTGCTACCAGAAAACAGTTTGGAAATAGATAAAATTTGTGCTTGTAAGCTAAGTTGCTTTCCTTATTGACTGTTTTTTCGACAAGTTGCTGCACTTTAACTTATTATTAAGCAGAAGAAAAACAGAGGAGAAAAGAATATGACAAGAGTCCTTTTACCTTCATGTCAAGCTCTGATAAGATAAACTTTCCAGGTTATGGTTAATCCCTGGTCAAATTAAATATTAGATGTAACTAAGAAATAACCAATGTTCATTATCGTATAAAAACGCTGTAAACGATCATTGTAAGTAGCTTAAGTTTCAAGTTTCACGTTTCACATTTTAGTATCTCATTGTATGTAGCTTTTTGGTACCCGATTCCTTATGCTCATCTCTCGTGTTCTTTTAGCGATATGTCTTGCGATTCGTTTGTCTGACAGAGGTCTGAAATTTTTATAATAGCTGCTACAGTTTCGGGGTACTTTTGCCTTATGTTTAGCCGCCATTGTTGTTGACAGCTCTTGTAAATTGTCTCTAAATTTTATGAGGTTGGAGTTCATTGTGATTCTCTAACAAATTGAGTAGTTATGTAATTTAAAGAAGGGAGTATAGAGACCACTTCACATTATGCAATATCATTGATAAATGATGGAATCCTAGCTACGAGAACTAAGATAACTTGTATTAGTTTTTTTTTTTAATGATAAATATAATATATATATATATATATATTTATACATATAAACGTATCTAAAGTATTTGTTTATTCTTTCTACAATCTCTCTCTTTCTTCTGTGGTCGTCTTGATATTTAGAAAAGATGAGATTTTGAGATCTTAGAGGCCTTCATTTTTTTTCCTTTTAATTAGACTAGTCGCGATTAAACTAGCAACCGCTACTCAAAGCCCTACCCTGAATAATTTGAATATGGATAGTTGGATCTTGCAAATCGAGTATTTGTTGTGACCACCGGTGGTGGCATACTGGTAAGAGGATAACTTATTAGGACTCTTTTACTTAATATTTAGGGATGGAATTTTACTTCCGCTTGAGGCTAGAATTATGCCTTTACTGTGGCATGCCAGTTGGACTGTGCTGGTGATTTTCGACTCTCTAGATGTTAGATAAGAAAGCATTAGTCAGGTTCTTCCGTTCCATATATGAAATAATAGATTCTTATAAAGGACTCCATTTTTCTCTTTTTTTCATTAGGTAAAAAAAGTTGTATTTCTAATGTATTTATGTAACTTAAATTTTTTTCCGACTTCTAGTCCAAATAAGTTGGCCCTTTTATTTCGTGAGTCAATAAGCAAAATGTCTCAAATACTTTCTTAAAAGTTATTTAAAATTTTTTATGGATTATTGAATTCTGTTAAATCTGTTTGATAATGAGTTAGCAAGCTATTTCTCTTTTTAACAATTATATGATAAAAAAAAGTAAATAAACAGTTTTAAAATACTTAATTAAATTAAATACCAATTTTTTTTATTAAAAAAGCTATTAATTAGTGAAAAATATATTAATTGATCAATCTCTAATTAATAATTATCAATCAACCAATTAGTTGATCACTAATTGATATTTTTTGAAAAACGATAATTTACCTAATTTTACAAAACTTTGATCGGTAATTAAAAAACTTCTTTAAGAAAAGTCATTTACCCACGTATCCTTCATATATTTGTCAATCTTTATTGAATTAAAAGACCTCTTTATTGAAAGTTTAAAAAAAAAAACAAAAAAAAAAAAAAAAAAAGAAAAGAGAAAAAAGATTAACATGGTGATCAATGAAATATCTATTTACATTATGAGGATAATCCGATCAAAGTGATTGCTATAAAAATGCCAGTGATGCTTTTGGAAATGGACGTCGCACCATTATTATTATTATTATTTTTAAATGCTCGTGCACTGCTTGATTTGAATCTCTCATTATTTTAAAAAACCAAAAACAAAACAAAACAAAACAAAAACCCTCCCTTTCTAGCCACCTAATTTTTCCAACTCTTGTTTATTCAATATATGTTAAACCCGTGTCCCTAATTTTAGGTTTTTTTTTTTTTTTTTCTCTCTCTAAACTTTTAAAACTCTTACTTTTTTTTCTTTAAATTTTCAATGAATTCCATTTAATCCCTCTGCTAAAATTTCAGTTAAAAATAGATGGAAACAATGTGAATTAATCTCACTAAACCATTTATGTTCAAATTGCCATTAAAACAAATGAACAAAAAAAATGACACGACCACACTTATCCCTCTTTTTTTCGTTTGTTTTTAATAGAAGTTTTAAGATGAGGTTAAATGAGACTAATCCAAAATTTAGGAGGCAAAATGAGGTGCTTAAAGTTGAATGATAAAGTTAGAATGAAATTCAGATGCACAAGTAGCGAATAATTACTTTTAAACGGGCATCATCTTAGTCTTCTTGGATTTTGCAAAGAGTTTCTTTGATGGCCAGGAAAGCTATCCCAGTATATGGATTTTTACAATAGAAACTGTAGTTTTGTCGTTAGATGAATTTTTTAATTGCATGATCTGTTAATATTTTCAAGTTGAAAATTTGTATCGTGGGACACAAAATTACTCTTATTTGTAGATTATATTGCTAAAAATTTAGCATGCGTTTGATGTTGAGGTTTGGATTATAGAATTTGGGTTTGAATTGATTATGTGTTTATTGAGGCGTTTGAATTGTTAGAGTTAAAAATGTAAAAACTTGAAATGTGTTTAGAAAAAAAAATCAATATGGAGCTTGTTTCGTTCGTCTTGAAATTCTATGCAATTTAAAAAAATAATAATCTCATTTGGACTTTTTTATGCAAAGTTATGGACTTTTAAAGTTTGAGTTACAAAACTGCGTGAATAGTGAAGCTGAGGGAAAAAGAAAAAAATTAGAGTATAATTTTAAGGTTTGGATTGTACGTTCAAACATCCCCTTAACTCAACGGCCAAAATCGCATTTCCTACCGGTTGCATTCTTATATAGAAATTTCCCCTAGTACAATTTCAGTAAAAAAAAAAAATCTGCCTTTTGTCTTAAAAAAAAAAAAAAAAAAAAAAAAAAAAACATGTGTAAGAAAGCACAGAAAAGAAGACAAGAAGGTAAAAAAAAAAAAAAGAAAAAAAAGAAAATGTAAACCCATTCCCTTTTATCATATCTCACGTAGTTCCAGAAAAAGCCAAAAAATATGTATAATTTGTTTATTTTTGCTGTGAGCAAACTAATATTCTGTTATTGCTTGGAGAAGTGCAAAGTTCTTACTGTTACATGGATAAGCGCAAGAGTGAGACCATTATGAAAATGCATGTTACTAATACTATATAAGCCATTAGGGCATGACTTTGTTCTACTTCTCTGAGACCTTGACGTGAATGCCTTCTCCAAACCCTAGAACCGGATTTCGGTAAATCTTTCCCACCTTGATTTTCATCCACCTAAAAATTAATAAGTTCAAAAAGTGACAAACACTTCTACAAAATCTGGCATTAGCTTAACTGAGAAAAGGTCTTACCTATATATCTAGTAAGCAAGACATGGAAGAAAGTGGCCATAAAAACTCTACCATACTCTGCTCCTGCACACTGCCTAATTCCTCCGCTGAAAGGCATGAAATTTTTCGACACAACATGCTTGTCGAGCTCCTAATTTCCAATAAGCTTTTGTGATTTAGTCAGAGAGACAAACAGAAAATCAGAATCTGGGAAATGGCAATAAAAATCTACCTTCCAACGCCATGGATTGAACTCAAGGGGGTTCTCAAATGTGTTGGGATTCAACTGCAGACTGGAGGTGACCAGCATAACCGTCCAACCAGTGGAAATTGTAAATCCTGCAAAGAATTCAGAGGAACAAAAAAAAAAAAAAAAAAAAAAAAAAAAAAAAAAAGGGCCAGTTAAAAAGGATAAAGGAATAGCAATTTAGAAATAGAATTTTGTGAAATTTGAGAGAATGGTTCCTTTTGCAGGAATATCTTTCAGTGCTCTACGTAACAACCCAGGTGAAACATTTCCCAGCCTAAGAGTTTCATTGATAACCTATACATAAATATATATATATATATACACATGTTTTTCCAAATAGTAGAGCATGTCAATTGAAGGCATTTGAAACGTTAATACAAAATTGTCAGAGGCAAAAGAATTGACATGTTGTGGATGCAAAAAACTAACATGAAGAGTGAAAGTCGTCGATTTATATTCGTCCCATGTGAGTGAAGAATTTGGATCCTCTCTATTTTCGAGTATTGCTTCCTGCTCAGCCTGATAAATTTCTGGCAATTGATCATTACGTGTTACAAAAGTGAGGATTTAAATGAAAAACAAAGAAAAGAAAAAAAAAAAAAAGAAAAGAACTGATGATTGTCAATCGTTGTATACTTACTATCATCTCCTCCATCACCGACGGTGCTCTGAGAGTAACTTGAAAGCCGGTGCGATTACCCTTGACATAGACTCAAATGTAGCAAATAATAAGCCCCCAAAAATGAGCTTCACAACGAAATCTTCGGATAGGAAACCTTTATTTTCCATGTCGTTTCTAAGCTGCTCCAGGAAATCTTCTCTACGCTTCTCGGGCAACAATGTACGCCTCTCCTTAATCAAATCCCTCAAGATGGTCATAATCTTGTTCTGGTCCTGAAAAAGTACCCAACCTCTGTTTTATGTTAGAAGTAGATGATAACTCTAGGAAATAGAGTTATTTAACATGCTTTTAAGCTTATTAATTGTTGATATTTCAAGATAATATACCTTAGTTTTTAGTATTTTAAATAATATTAGATAGTTTACTTTAGTTAAAAAAGGGTAGATAGTTGTGGATAATTTTAGCCTTAAACATGATTTTAAATTTAATTATGTGTTTTGCCTTATAGCTGGAGCTCACAGTGCGAAATAGGTGAAGGCCCCACTGGAAAAGAGGAGAGGATGAAATGGAGAGCTAAAAGGCAACTGATACTGCACCAATGCTACAGAAATGCTACAGCAATGTTGCAGCAGTGAAGAAACAGTTTAAAAGTGCAAGCTGACGCAATTATCTCTCTACAGCTGGAAGCTGGTCCGCTTGCCTATTTTATAAAAATCAGACAGATGTATTTTTTGGGTGTCACCAGCCTTGGCTATTGGAGGGACACGTGTGCTTAGGGTACCTCAAATTACCCTAGTATATAAGGGGAACAAACTAACTGTGGAAGGGAGAGGGAGGCAGAGACTCACCATTTTTGGGAAAGTAGAAGCTGTGAGAAAAACAGAGAAGAGAAAAAAAGAAAGAGGTGCATGAGGAGAGATCTGAAAATTTCAGAGGCGAGCAATAAAATCCACCCTTGGTCTATTGGTTGGAGGGGAGAACACACGACATCACGCATGCTCATCTCCTTCATTTTTTTGATTTCAGTTTACCTAGCTAGAGTCCTTGGGATTTTCTTGTTTTTCTCTATGGGATTCATGAATTCATTGGTGGTTTTTGTTAGTTTTAATTTCCTTACACTAAGTATGAACTAATTTCTTTAGCTAGGATTATTGATGGAACCAAGGTTGTGATGAAGATTTGTTTGCTATGTTAATTGCTTAGTAATTTTTGTCCAATTTATTCAAGTTTGTTGTGTGTTTATTCTCTATTGATTGACTGGCCATCAATTGTTGGGGACAATAAACTGAAATTAATTCTGGGAAGGTTGGTTTTAGTTGGATCTAACTTGGATAATATAAGTGGATGGTATAGGAATATATTGTTCTCTTATACAACAGATTAAAATTGGTGCTTAATTTTTAGGTTTTGAAAACTGGAATGCATAGGAGTATATTTATTTTGGTTTAAGGAATTGAAGGCATAATTCATTCGGAAGAGGATTTTGTAGAATTTTAGGTTGACTGGATTAACTTTGCTATAGCATGACTACAACATTCGTGGTCAGATTTGCAACCGAGGGAAAATCAGTAATTCTAGCCATTACCCATCATTGATTCACATCCTAAGCTTTAGATGTTGCCACGTTTTACCTTTAGTTTGCATTTTAAACATACCCATTCATTTACATCATTTTCTACAATTTTAGTGCTTAATTCATTCTCAAATTTATTTTAGAACAATTGGTTTCCGTAATTAGTTTTGATAATTCAATCCCTATGGAGACGATAATTTACTCATTACTGTATTACTTGTTCGATTACGTATGCTTGCGTAGCATATTTGCATACATAGTTTTGGCGAACAAGTTTTTAGCGCCGTTACCGGGGATTGTAATTATTGAAAATTTCTATTATCGCAACCAATTATTTTTCTTTTATTATGCTATCCTTAGTCTAATTCAAATCTGGTTGTTTCCGTTGCCAGGTGTAATTTTCTTGCATGAACAGGCTGAGGGACACATACTTAGTTCCTTAGATCCAGAAATTGAAAGAACTTTCAGAACAAGAAGAAGGGAACACTAGAGTGTTGCAAGAATGGAAGAAAGGGCTGAGGGAGCAGTAGTGAATAATAATGTCAACAATGCTGCAGCAATGGCAGATGACATAAACAGAGCAATCAGAGATTACACTGTGCCCATGCTACACGGGCTGTAACCGGGCATTGTTAGACTAGAAATTCAAGCACAACAATTTGAATTGAAGCCTATTATGTTTCAAATGCTCCAAACAGTGGGATGCCAACTAAAGATCCTTATCTTCACCTCATATTGATTATTAAAGTGAGTGATTCTTTCAAGCTGCCAGGTGTAACTGAAGAAGCTCATCGCCTCAAGTTATTTCCCTATTCTCTTAGGGACAGAGCTTGAGCATGGCTAAATTCTCTACCACTAAATTCAGTCACAACATGGAATGACTTAGCTGAGAAATTTATAGTGAAATACTTCCCTCCAAACAAGAATGCCAAGCTCAGAAATGCTATCACATCATTCCAGCAGATGGAGGGAGAAGCTTTATATCAAGCATGGGAGCGTTTTAAAGAACTACTAAGAAAGTGCCCATACCACGGACTTCCCCATTGGATATAGATGGAGACCTTTTATAATGAACTCAATGCTCAAACCCAGTGTATTGTTGATGCATCAGTGAATGGGGCTCTTCTTGTGAAGTCTTACAATGAGGCATATGAGATTTTAGAGAGAATGTCCGACAACAACTGCCAATGGCCTACTGAGAGAGTTGCTACAGGAAGATGCGTGGCGGGAGTTCATGAGGTAGATGATATTACAGCATTGACAGCTCAAGTTTCTTCATTGTCCAACATATTGAAATCCATGAACATGGCAGCAGGAGCAAGTTCGGTGCAAGCTATTGACATTGCTTGTGTTTATTGAGGTGAGGGGCATTCGTTTGAAAATTGCCCTGCCAACCCAGCCTCGGTTTACTATGTGAACAACTTTAACATGAATAATAATCCATATTCCAACACTTATAACCCAGGGTGGAGGCAACATCCGAATTTCTCTTGGATTAATTAAGGAGTTAATTCTTCAACAGGGCCGAGTAAACCCACAAATCCTCCAGGTTTCCAACAGCATCAACACCAAAGGCAGCAACCTCAAGAACAATCGAATCCCATTGAGGCACTGCTCAAGGAGTACATGGCAAAGAACGATGCTATCATTCAGAATCAATCAGCCATTATTCAGAGTCAAGCTGCGTCATTGAGGACTTTGGAGAATCAGGTGGAGCAGCTAGCTAACGCTTTGAACAATAGGCCTCAAGGATCACTTCCTAGCGACACAGAAAATCCCAGAAGAGACGATAAGGAACACTACAAAGATATTACACCTTGGAACAACAGACAAATTGAACAACCAACTTGACAAGCTGTTAAAGAAGCAAAACCCTTTTCAATCGAAAATCAAATGTGATACGAACCACGCCAACAATGTGACGAAACCCGATACCAAATCTGGAAACGGCAACCCAAGATCTTTCAAGTTTGATGGAAACCGCGACCCGTTGCTTAGCGAAGCAAGAACCTTAGTATGGTGAAGACGCCACAAACGGTTATGGAAGTCCGTTTGATAAGTCGATTTGAACGCCACAAGGAATCCTTGATAAGTTCGGATAAGTTTCTTCAAGAACTCAAGAAGAAAAACTCACAATATAAAAAACATCAAAATCATTCTATATCATAATCTGAAAAGTCAGCCTTATATAAGCAAAGTTACAATTTGTAAAATTCTTAATCTACCCTTATGGATAAACATGCCTAAAACCTAAGAATCAAATTTAATTAAAAAAGTAAAATAAAATTCGAAATTAATTTAAAATTTAAATTAAAACCTAAAACTAAAAATCAGATTACAAAGAAATCAAATCTTGTTTTGAATTTTGAACTTTTGAATCTTGAAAACGTAATCTTGACTTGATTCTTTGTTGGAACATGCCCACATCAGCTTGAGTCCTCCTTGCACATTTTTCCACATGATGGCTCAATGAACGTGTATGGCTGATTGGCTCTTCTTTAAATCTTTTAGGTCGAGCCCTCGTCGCCGGGCCAACTGGAACTTGGATTGATTCATATGTATTCCTGGCAGCCCTTATGTCCTTATCATTCCCCCCCTCTTGAAAAGGATTTGTCCTCAAATCCTGTAAGTCAAGTCTGTAGGCATTGTCAATGATCCGTTCTAGCACTTGAAATGGACCATCTCTTTTGGGCAGCAATTTAGAACGTCTTTGTGCCGGAAATCTTTCTTTCCTCATGTGTAACCACACCGAATCACCGGGTTCAAAAACCAGCCTTTGACGTCCCTTCTTAGGTTGCTTTATGTATTGTTCGGTTCTTCTCTCTATGTTGCGCCGTTTTGAAATCAACGCTCGCTTAACCTCACTTGTTTTTGCATAGAAATTTCTTTGTTTTCTCTCTTTGGCTGTGTATCTCTCTTTTCCCTCACTCTCACTATGATCGGACACACACCTCTTTTCACTCTCATTCTTTTGCCCACTCAAGTTCTTTTGATCACTCAATTTTTGCAACCTCACTTGATTCTCATAGACTTGTTTTGGTGTCATCGGAGCTAGAGTTATTGTCCGTTGATTCTGTATGAATGAGTACTTGTTGGTGAAGCCGTCAGGATGCACACGTCGGTCAAATTGCCACGGTCTTCCTAAGAGAAGATGTCCAGCTTGCATTGGTACAACGTCGCACAATACATCATCCTCATATTTACCAATGCGAAACGGTACTACGACCCGCTTTGTAACCCTCACTTCGCCACTATCGTTCAACCATTGTAGCTTGTACGGGCGAGGGTGCTTAAGTGTTGTGAGCCCCAGCTTTTCAACCATGGAAATACTAGCAACATTAGTGCAACTACCGCCATCGATAATAACACTACATACCTTGTCTTTCACGTGGCAACGAGTGTGAAAGATGTTCTCCCGCTGTACTTCTTCTTCCTCTTCTACAGCTTGCAAACTTAAGGCTCGACGTGCGACTAGTCCAAGCATTTCACCATGATCTGCCTCGAACTCCTCATCCCCTATTGGGACCTCCTCCAATGGTGGCATATCATCTAGATCAGCTTCGTCCTCGGATTCAATTTCACCATTTTCCCGGATCACCATAACTCGCTTGTTTGGACATTGGCTTGCTATGTGCCCTCTCCCCTGACATTTGAAACACCTAATCTCGCTATTACGAGTCGAAGTAGGGGCTGATTTACCTTGAGAGGCAGTAGTAATGCTGGCTGGTTTTGGTTCAGGTTTTTGCCATGGACGTGGACTGGTTTTCGTCTTTCTTTGGGTAGTTCATCCTCCAAGGCGCTGCGCTTGAAGTTTGTGGGAATGGCCTTTGCCGTGTACCTCCCCTCTTCAGTTGCCTCTCAACCTTGATTGCCATATGCACCAAATCCTCCAATTCTACATAATGGTGCAGCTCGATGGTGTTAGCAATCTCTCGGTTTAAACCATTCAAAAATCTAGCCATTGTAGCCTCCCGATCCTCCTCCACGTTGGCTCTAATCATCGCAATCTCCATCTCTTTGTAATATTCATCAACACTCCTATTACCTTGATGGAGACCTTGCAGCTTCAAGTAGAGATCTCGGTAGTAGTGACTCGGTACAAATCGTCGTCTCATCACACTCTTCATCTCATCCCAAGTTTCAATAGGACATTCTCCATTCTGCCTCCTATTGATGCACAACTGATCCCACCATACAATAGCATAATCAGTAAATTCAATTGCGGCAAGTTTTACCTTCTTTAGTTCGGAGTAGTTGTGACAATCAAAACCAACTCCATCTTCTTTTCCCACTCGAGGTATGCTTCGGGATCACTTTTTCCTTGAAACGCAGGAATTTTCATCTTGATACTTCCCAAGTTGTTATCCACCCGGTTCCTAGCTTCTCTATCCCGGCCATATCTCCTATGGCTGCCCACGGACATCCTATCAAACTCCTCCTCGAAATCATCGCCCTCAAATTCACCAACTTCATCAATTTCCCTTTGATGAAACCTGTTCCTCCTTGGGGTGTTCGGAGCAAACGGTGACTGTCCCCGTTGTGTTCCGTCTTCTACCCTATCCAACCTTTCATGTATATGCTCCAACTTCACCCTCATCATCCGTCTCATCTCCCCTAATAACGCTTGCAATTGCAAATTTGGAAGATTGGTTGGTGGAAGCTCTTCGTTTGTTTTCTTCTCTTGCTCTTTCGACATGATTGAAATCTGCAAACAACGTTAGAACAGTACGAAAAAAAATAATTAAAAAAAAGGACCTCACTACACTCCCTTACGTGTTTCACTCGAATAATAATTTACTCAAATCCACTCGTGTTTCACTCAAGTTAATTGGATTTTACCCTCAATCACTCTCACATGCTCTGCCTTTTTCCACTCGTATTCTTCTTTTAGTTCTTTCAAAACTAATCGAACAATAATAGTAAGGATTCAAGCAGCAATTCAAGACGAGGAACAAACCAAACGGATCAAAAAAAAAAAATTTCACGTTTTTTATTTCACGTTTTTTTATTTTTTATTTTTATTTTTTATTTTTTTTTTGTGCTTCTCCTCTTTGATTTTACAGAAACAAGCAGAAAGAGTGGGTTATAAAAAAATGCCAAATTTGAAATCACCAGATCCTATTTTACGTTTCTAGGATTTGTAAACCTTGTGGGAATTGGATTAGAGTATCTGATTCCTTATAAAACTCAATCTCAAAGCAAGCAATCCAACTAACAATCAAACACTAATATCACTTATTTAAGGATAGAACAAATTGGATTAGTGCAGCAATTTTTTTTTTCGGATTTTTTTTTTTACTTTAATAATTGCTGGAAAACGAATTTGAAGAGCAATCCAAACTAGAACCAGATTCAAAACGATTTTTTTTTTTTCAGATTCTTTTTTTTTTTTTTTAACG
Organism: Ficus erecta; assembly: GCA_008635985.1. NCBI lineage: Eukaryota > Viridiplantae > Streptophyta > Magnoliopsida > Rosales > Moraceae > Ficus > Ficus erecta. The sequence goes on along the minus strand of BKCH01001426.1, from coordinate 1,099 downwards.
AATTTTTTTTTCTGGACGAATTTAAAAGAAAACGAAAAAAAAAAAAAAGCTAGTAAGGGATAGGCAAACCCGAGGAACCTGTCTCTAATACCAACTGATACGAACCACGCCAACAATGTGACGAAACCCGATACAAAATCTGGAAACGGCAAACCCAAGATCTTTCAAGTTTGATGGAAACCGCGACCCGTTGCTTAGCGAAGCAAGAACCTTGGTATGGTGAAGACGCCACAAACGGTTATGGAAGTCCGTTTGATAAGTCGATTTGAACGCCACAAGGAATCCTTGATAAGTTCGGATAAGTTTCTTCAAGAACTCAAGAAGAAAAACTCACAATATAAAAAACATCAAAATCATTCTATATCATAATCTGAAAAGTCAGCCTTATATAGGCAAAGTTACAATTTGTAAAATTCTTAATCTACCCTTATGGATAAACATGCCTAAAACCTAAGAATCAAATTTAATTAAAAAAGTAAAATAAAATTCGGAATTAATTTAAAATTTAAATTAAAACCTAAAACTAAAAATCAGATTACAAAGAAATCAAATCTTGTTTTGAATTTTGAACTTTTGAATCTTGAAAACGTAATCTTGACTTGATTCTTTGTTGGAACATGCCCACATCAGCTTGAGTCCTCCTTGCACATTTTTCCACATGATGGCTCAATGGACGTGTATGGCTGATTGGCTCTTCTTTAAATCTTTTAGGTCGAGCCCTCGTCGCCGGGCCAACTGGAACTTGAATTGATTCATAAGTATTCCTGGCAGCCCTTATGTCCTTATCATTATGGGTCCGCAAACAGAAATTGAAGTAGATAAGAATTCTACAACAAATTGAACTATAAGTATTCCTGGAAGAATGCTACAGCAGAGCAAGATGATATAGCAAAGCTGCAACAAAGCAGATCAGAGAGACCTCCGCCACCATTTCCCCAAAGGTTTCAGAGTCAAAAGCAGGATAAGCAGTTTAGAAGTTTCTTAGACATGTTGAAGCAGCTATACATCAACATTCCACTCGTAGAAGCTTTGGAGTAGATGCCAAGCTACGTCAAATTCATGAAAGACATCCTTTCGAAGAAGCATAGGCTCGGGAGTT
>BKCH01001425.1:0-114527 GCA_008635985.1 Ficus erecta | reverse complement strand
TTTTTCTTGAGAACAATATAGTTCATTATTTGGGAGACCCAAGTAGCCAACTTTAGAACACTAAAGCAAAATATCACTGGAAAAAATTAGTAATGGGGTTTGGTAACAGAGAAAAAAAAAAGAAAAAAGAAAAAAAAATCATCAAATCAACTATAAGATATGTGATTTTCAAATGTGGTTTTTATTGATAATAATTCATCTCTACCAATTAATTCCATCTAAATGATGTCGACATCTATTTGATATAAGAGAGTAGTTAATCTCGATCAGACAAGATCAGCATCGTATATCATAACATGTGAGAGTTGAAAACTCGATTGGACATGGGAGATTGGATTTATGTCGATACCCTAGGTGACAGGTAAGGTGAGTTCAGCATTCTATTTGATATGCTTGACATATTCTTTTCTGTCGCAAGAGTTCTAGTTGGCTCCATTACGGAAACATACAAGGCCAACAAATTCAGTGACATGAAGGTTTTTGGCTTGAATAAGTGCAAATGACGAGGGACGAGTTGGTTTTTTAAGTTATTCGAATCTCAAGAATCATGGATATTTCGAAGTGGAGATCTATCTAATTAAGTGATTTAAAACGGAAATAAAGATAAAATCCGAGATCTACTAGCTTTATGCGAATTATTTTTTTTATCTTTAATTTTTTAAAACAATATTTTCAAAGGGTAAAAATAGGCTTGCTTACATCATAGAAGACCCTAAGTTGCTAAGTCGCTTTTAGTCAATTACGGTCTAGTGCATGTAGCTTTTCGTAGTGAAAAGGGTAATTTGCAAGATTGTCCTTCAAAAATTTACTTTGAAATATTACCCCAACTATAATAGCTTTTGGTTTTTTTTAATCTCCAATTAATAAGTATGTATATTCAAAAATCTAAGAAACTTAAGTGCGGGAAAAAAATACTATATATGTATTTAAATAACTAAGCATGTCTGTATAAGGCGTTATTTCCATAATTTTCTCTAGTGAAATTGCCCTTAGAAGACAAACCTCTATAAATCTCAATGTTCTCTAATTTTCTGCTCATTGCTTTAGTCGTTTCTATTTTTTTGCTTGTATGATGTCTTACATTATTCTCGACTCCATAGATCATGTTGGCAGATTTTTATGGTCAACAGTTTTGAAGTTTAATAATTCAACATTCGGTGTTTAACAATGTGGGCCCCCATCTACTGTTAGTTGTGATTTTTAACACTAATGATATCCTAAAGTATTTGTCGATTATATATTAGGGCTTGTTATTTTCTTGTAATCAGAATGAGAGACAATAGTTGCCATATTTAATGTACAACTTATAGAAACTTAACTTTTGCTCTAGTAATAGATATTTGTTTTAGTGTTTGATCAACTTTTCAACGGTCTAAATCATGAGAAAAAATAGTTCTACATGTCATGTTGAATACTCAAACATTACATCGTTAAAACATTAATCCAATAACTAAAATAACAATATCAATCGATAGAGTAAAAATACAATTCATAACATATAGTTTTTCCCAAAATCGTAACAAACCTAAAGGAAAAAAAAAAAAAAAACAAAAGAGAGAGAGAGAGAGAGAGAGAGAGAAGCCTACTAGTGGATATAATGGATTGAAGGATCACTGAAAGAACTATCACAAGTTTGATTGCTGTTTGATTTGTTTTTTTTTTTTTTTTTTTCTATTTTTTTCCCCTAAAAGCAATTTTAAATGTACGTTAAGCTAATTTTAAACATTTGATGAAAAACTAATTATTAAATAAGAGTTTTTAATACGATAATTGTAGCAAATTATATATTATATAGATACTTTTGAATTTTTTTTTTTGAAAGGAATATAGTTTTGAAATTTGTGACAAGATTTTTAAAAATGATTATTTATAACATATATTATTGATAAATCTTTAGATAGTTCTATTCATCAATTTTCCGTATTTATCATAAAACATCTCCGTCTCATCGTATAGATTCAGAGCTTTCAATCAATCCTATATATATATATATATATATAAAGGAACAAATTCCAGTAAAATCTCTCAACTTATGCATGATAAATAATAATACAAAGTCTAAGAATATAAATAAATTAACTATTGCATGGTTGCTTATGAAAGAATTCTTACGTTCCAAAAAACCAGCTTCGTTCGATTCACAAAACAAAAACAAAAAAACAAAAAATATAAAACAAAAAACAAAAGAAACCCTTTACTCATGAAACTAAAGCTAATAAAAAGGTTCTTGGAGATATAAGCTAATTCCACACCAACTCTCCTAGAAGGTGTAGACTTTAGATCTCTATCTCCAAATTATAAAATAAAATAAAAAAGCCCGTACTTAAATCAATAGCTAGAAGATTATTCAAGCTTTCGATAATCAATGACCTTGATAAGAACTCCGGGCATAATGGAATAGACATCGACAATATGAGGGTTATTCTCCAACACGTGCGGGTCACCAAACTCCTTCATGATGCTGAAAGTGTATCTCCCTCTTGAACTTCATGATATACAAAAATTGGTGTGAAATCAGTTGACGGAGAGAAACTTCATAACTAGTGTTGGGGGCTTGATCAAAATTGAGAAATACTTTTAAACGACCTGCAATATTGGTAATGCAATCATGGCCTGCCCATATGAGTATTGCGGCTAAAGCTAAGGCATACCACCATGAAATTTTACGTCTAAATTTGGAGAATTTGCGAGCCATACTGTCTCGTCTCGTGAGAGGAGAGAGAAAGTAGAGAGAGAAAGTAGAAGAATAAATTTGATGGACTTACGATTCAAGCCCTTTTAATAGAGTGTTATCGCTTTAGGCGGTTTGACTAGAGATAATTAGGATATACTTGTTGTTATTATTTGCTATTATTATTATTATTATAATTAGGTATATACTTGTTGTTGTTCTTAAATTCAAAACTGCTAGTTTGTGGAACGTTTGGTATTTTATTTTATAAAAATATCATTTAAAATTAGTAAGTATATCTATGTATGATATTTGAAATTCAAATATGAAGCTGTAGTTAAATACATTTAAGAAAAAATATGGTGCTGAAATACGGTAAATATACCTTAATATCTTATTATTCTATATATACGAAACTCTAATATCATAAATTCTTTGAATTTTTTTTTAATTTCGTAAATTCTTAGAATAATAGTAAAAATTTATTTGAAAGTTATGAAAATTATTTTCCAAAAAAAAAAAAAACAAAGTTATGGAATTTAAATTTAAAATTTGATATTTAAACAAAAACCAACAAGTTAATATTATGCATAATGATTTTAAACATAAACAAAAAGAATATTGAATAAACAAATGAAATAATGTTTCCTTTTTCTATATATTATAATATAAATATGAATGTTTTCTTTATATATGATAGATAAATCTAGATATGTAATACTGTATAGTATGAAAATTCACCAGTTGAAATATTTATGATAATAGAAAGAGTGTGTGAGCTCTTATTTAATCACCATTCTGACTTTCAAATATCTGCCTACAATACTTAAACAATCTAAGACCAATTACGCATATCAAAACGTGAATTTTGGAGGACATATTTAAATATACTAATATAAGTTTTTAAAAATACTTGGATAAATTTGAAAAAAAAAAAAAAAAGTTTTTAACATGACAATTACGAAAGAAAAGTATTATTAGTATTGTGCATGAGAAAATAATGTTATAGAGGACTACATTAAAAAAAATGTTTAAGTACAAACATATTTGAGAATAACTGTTTTAAAGAAATTTATGGAGAAAACTATTTTAAAGGAAAAATCCTAAAAAAATAATTTAGTCGGAAACATTTAAAATATAGAATATTTGTTAAGAAAAGGGCCATGTGTTAAATGCAAAAATTGAAATAAAATGGCTACTGTGGTTTGGTGAAGCGGTTAAAACAAAATAAAAGGTCAATTGTACAATGGGATAAGGTTTTTTTTTTTTTTTTTTTTTTTTTGAGGTACAATGGGATAAGGTTATTTACCCCATTGATAGGGTAAACTAATATACATTGTTTGATGAGCAGTATTGGGTTATGATAGTATGGTCTATAGAAACTAATGTGAAGACAACCACATATAATTCTATTCTTCACTTGAAGTCTAATAATTATGAAAATGGCCCAAAATTTTATAAAATTTCAATATCCACCGTTTGTTTTTCAAATTTCAAAACTTAAAATCCAAAAACTCTAGAAATGGGAAATAAGTGTAAAATTCAAAATACCTACAATATGACTAATTCTTAAGGTGAGGGTGGTTTTGATGAGGTTTTTGTTTGTACTTGCGGAAATTATCTGTAGCAAAGTCTCGCCTAGTTTGGATCACAATTATTTATAAGGAAAAAAAAAAAAAAGAATGTAAAGAAAGGACAGTGAGGAACACCGGTGGATCCGAGATCCACCACGGTGGTTCTCGCCGTTCGTAGCGCCACACCCCCACGACATCGTGCCGCCGTACTTCGGCATCTTGCCAAAAACGCCGCACACTCCAAGTCTCCAACCAAACGCGTGCGCTAGCCTCCCACTGCCCGACCCACGACCTCTGATCGTAAGCCACCGGTTTGTCGTCGCGATCCCATCACCCCCTGAGAGCCATCCACCGAGAAACTCCGGCAGCAGAGGGCCGAACCGAGAGATTCACGGCGGCACCAATTCCCCCAATGCTTGCAACGGCAAACCGCCCACCCCCGGCCGGAATCTGGGTTTAATTCTTAGATCTATTTTGTAATTTCTTTTCTTTTTTTTCTTTTTTAAAGAAATTTTGGGGGTACAAAATCCATTAAAGAAAATCTAGAGGTTATATTTCATCTATTCTTGAAATGTTTTCAGTTTTTATCTTGTGTGATAAAGAACATGTACATCCTCACTTAGGTTTTGTTTGGTAACAAAGTTTAACTCCAACTAAATTATATTTTTTCATCTCAATTTTATCTTTTCTGAATTATCAATAAAATTTATAATTATTTTTTAAAAAAATCAACTTAAATTTAAAAATTTTATATCAACTCAAACTCAACTTATTCACTAAACGAAACCCTTAAATTAATTGACATTCGTTGGATCTTATTTTATTGGTGGGAAAAGAAACCATCCCCCACCGTATAATTCCCCTGATAAAGTAGTTAAAGAAAGCATTTATTAAAATGAGCGTCTATTTTCTTTTCTTATTCATTTATTAAATTATCCATTAATTAAATTTTTAAGTGTCAATTATTATTTTATCACCCATTTTATTATTTCAAAAAAGTCTCTACACTTGAGTTCTAATATTTATCATTTTTTAACCCACAAAACTAATAAATAACCCTCTTTTTTTAAAATAAATATTTTGGTCATAATTGAATTGACACGCATAACACGAAATTAAACGAGTTGGAAACGTGCTAGCCTGCTTAACCAGTTTAACATGTTCAATTACACGGGTTGTAAACATGCCAACCCAACTCAGTCCGTTTATAGCCCCTATATAAAAAAGTTTTAAATTTTTAAATGAAAAAAAAACACACTTTTATAGACTTTTGTTTATGTTTACATGTGTGTTTAGTATTATTAAGATTAAAATTTTAGGCTTTGTTTAGTGTTTGAGTTTAATTTCAACTAAACTGTACTTTTTTTTCCTGGATTTTTGTTTTTTGTTTTTTTTTTCTAAAAAGTCAACAAAAATTATAACTAGTTTATGAAAAGTCAACCAACTCTAACTTAAAAATTTTAGCTCCAACTGGCGATCTAAACGTATGCTTAGTATTTTGTTTGTTACCACATGTTCAATTTTTTCCAAAAAAAAAAAAAATTTCCAGTTAATCGGGTCATATATGGGTAGTTTTTGTAACAAATTTGTCACGGATCGTTTAATTATTGTGTTTGCGTATCGTATCGTGCTAGTCATGTTTTACGTATTTGTGTTTGGGTTCTCAACACATCTACCAATCATATCATGTTCGTGTTTACCCTAATCATGTCGGCCCGAACACAAATTGCCAACCCTACCAATATCCTCAAGTTCATAGTCATCCAAGACACTTTGGAATTGAAACAATGAATTAAGGGAACGATCATTACCTTTTCATCTTAGAAAGTTATAAAATCTCATTGAAGTCACCGGCACAAATCCACGGAATCCTCGACATGGACTTGAGTCTTCTGATTAACTCCCACGTATGCTTCTGATCCCCTTTATTAGGTTGACCATAAATCCCTGAGAAATGCCAAATCGAACTATCATCCTCTGTCACTAACGCATCTATATGACCATCAGAGAAATTAAGAACGGGTACATGTACCGATTCTTTCCAAAGCAACATCAGACTTCCCCTGCTACCTTCTGAATTAACTGAAAAGCCATATTTGCAAACAATTTTAAATTAAGGGGAGGAGATTATTCGACTAACCTGTTATTATTATTATTATTATTATTATTTCATATTTTAAACTAACTTGCAATTTTGTTGAAAAGGTCTATACAAATCTATTATTACATCTGATTTCTAATTTTTTTTTAATTAGTTGTAGACACGTGCCACACACGTATTTAATCAATTTGTCAAATTAAAAATTTATTAAAAAGTATTATGAAAAAATAACTGTTGAGAGAACATTAAGGAGGAAAAAATATGACTATATTTTAAGAATAATTTTATATTAGAGAATAAAATTTTAAAAATTATTTAAGATGTAACAGATTGTAGAGAAGTTATTAAATCACAAAAAATTAAATATGTGGTGCTATGAAAAAATAATAGTTGAGAATATCACAAAAAAAGTTTGAATAAGGATAATTTAATATAAATTATTTTAGAAGGGGCAAATGAAGAATGAAAAATAAAATAAAATAATAATGAAATAAAGCAAAAAAAAAAAAATTAAAAATAAAAGATTGACACGTCGGACATAAGTGAAGAACAATATCATTTTAAAGGGGTAGAAAGAAAATTTTTAAAACAATATGAAGAAAACCAAAATAAAAAGCCAAATTTAAAAAGAGAAATAGGGGGAAAAAAACGTGAGAGTGACACATGACAAAAGATGGGAGTCATGAATTTTTTTTTTTTTTTTTTACCATACCATGAAAAAAAAAGTATTTGAGAAATTGAGAGCGATAAACCAAAAATTAACTATCATATATTTGAGATACTTTTTGAAATAATTACAGAAAAGGTCCATTTTTAAAGTCTCATTTTAAATATGTCCATTTTTTAACAATATTACGTATATATTATTTTCTAAAAAATAATATCTGTAATACCTATTTTACTCTTTATATAATATGACATCATTTCATTTTTATACAAATTTTTTATTTTCTTTTTTTTTGGGACTTAATGATGAATTTTTAGTGAATTACCTTTAATAAACCCAATTTAGTTTTTCCCTTTTTTTTTTTGTTGTTTTTTTTTTTTCAAATTTTGAATTGATTCTTAAATAACCTTATTTATATATCAATATATATATATATATATGATATTCATTCTTCATCTTTCACCTTTTGTATTTTACATTTCGGATATGTCCAGAATAATCATTTTTTTTTTTATTGAATGTGATTATTTTATTCTTCTCCTTACTTTGCAGTGCATGAATATTTGTTTGTTTTATATATGTTAACATGTCAAAAATGAGTCCTCATCATTTTATTATGAATAAAATTGTTTTTTGTTTCAACATATTAGATGAATATTGTTTATAGAGCAGTGTGCGTTTTTTCTTTTTTTCTTTTATTTTTTTCTTGTTTCTTTTTTATTTTTTATTATTTTTATTTTGTAAGAAATCATACTTCTCTATCATAATGAATTAAGGGTATGATTTAGTTTATTTTTATGTTTGATTCTTAATATGTAGTTTATGTTCACAACCTTTACCTAGTTTTTTCTTTTTCTTTATGTTTACTATATATTGTTTGTAATTTATCTTAAAGAAAAATTCTTTCTTATAATGATTGTTTATACATAACATACAACTTATATTTAACTATATAATATGATGATGATGCAATTTTTTTTAATTATCATTATTGTATCTTTACCTGATAACCAAGTTTTTTTATTGTAATAATTGCTTGTTAGTATGTTTTAGGGTTTTTATAAACATATTTCTTATTACAATTTTTGATTTCTTAAAAACTTATTTTTTAATATGATTTAGGTTCTTTATGATAATTATAACGTTATATGATAATTTTTTTATAAATTTTATTGGTCTTGTTTAATAGTTAGTTTATAATGTTTAAAATGTGCTTTGAATGAATTGTTTATTTTTTTTTATGACGATTATTATATATTATGATGTTTTTTTTTATAATTTAAAGTAGTAAGTCTTTTTTTCTTTATGATAATTATTTTAGCATATGATTCTTTTTTCAAATTTTAAAGTGTTTTCTATTTCTTTACAATTTCAATCCTTTTATATATCGTTGTGAACTTTATCATAATGATAAATTATTTATTATAAAGATTTTTTTTTTTCATACTCTACCATACAACTTATATCTGACATGGTTATTTTTTCTCTTCATTAAATCAAGTAAAATGATCATTTTTTTTTCCTTTTATAAAGATATGCTTGGTAAAATATTTTTTTAGAGAATTTTCTTTCATTTTTCTATAATTCTTTCTTTGTTCATTTTTAATTCTTAATTGAAGGATAATGTGATCTTTATAAGTATCAATTCATATATTCATGTAAATTAAAGAAAAAATAAACATTTTTCAAATACAACAACCCTAATTTGGATATCTATGTAAATAACCCATAATTTTTTAGATAGGGAATTTCTTGAATAGAATAAATAAATAAAAAAGAAGGAAAGGAAAAAAGGAAATGAAAGAAAGCCTGGTAAAAAAAAAAAAAAGGGCCATAATTGAAAGGAAAAAGGGATTAAAAAAAAAGAAAAAAAAGGAGGGGAGTGACATATGATGAAAAATAGAGTAATTTTTGACACTTTTATATATATTAAAATTAAAATTAAGATTAAGATTCATTCAGAGATATTATGATATACAACTAGAATCGATCTTATTTATTTATTTTTTATTTATCTCATCTCTTCAAGTTCAACATTATAGGATATTGCTGAATTGAATTGAAATTCCAAGTTTATTTCTGTTAAAAAATAGTAATATAACTTTTGAAGAAAGTAGATAAAAGAAGATTACGATCGCCACCCCAACCATCTTTATGATGGGTTAGGTCTGGCTTCAGATGTTAAAGACATCAATTTTAATACTAACTTTTGAGTTTCGTCCTACGTGATATATGAGTTGTCGTTGTTTGATTTGTAAATGTTTAAATTATTATCCCATCAATTGATTGATTTACCAATAAAAATACTATATATGAATGATACTAAAATGTTTGCGCTTACACTTAGTACTAAAAATTGAGATTAAAATTGATATCTCGGAATTTTTAGTATTTTTGTTATAAAAATCATTAGAGTTCCAACACCGCCCACCACCCACCCGCTAATGAACAGCCTTACCCAACGGGTCTTGGGTCTGATATTCTGGGCAGATGGATTGCAAACAAAATGCCAAGAGGTCGCGAAAGTGCATAAAACCTCCGTCTGTTTCGCTCTGTTCTCATTATTCTTCAACGGCGAGCAGAGTAGTAACAGACACAGCAATGGCGAATCACGAACGCTTTCTCCAGATGGCTGCAGGTATCCATGTGTATATATGTGTGCATGTGTGTGTGTGTATTTTTTTTTTTTTTTTGGGAGGGGATACTAAACGCTGCACTCATCCGATGCATTTAGGTTAACGGAGTTGAACTTCGTGTGTTCTATCATCAAGCGCTCTGATTCCAACAAAGGGTACGGTGGTTTTTTGTTCGGGCAAATCATGTTTCTGACGGTAAACCCCCACTCTCCAAACTTTCTGGGTTTTTGATACACACAAACACACACACACACAACACATTATATTTTGAGTTTTGATTGTCTGATGTTTCACATTTGGATGTGGAAACGAAATGAAGGATAGGTTAAAGAGTTTTCTTTACCACTTGTGTTACCCTTGTGGGGTTTTGATTAACTTGCTATATTTTTGTACTCTTTTGGTAAACGTAGCTATACAGATTGTCCAATATTTCAGTTTTTGAGTCCTCACAAACTACTCTTAGAGTGTGTTTGGTGGGTGAGAAAGTTGAATGAAGGAGAGAGATGGAGGGATTAGTGGAAGGATTTGAGATTCATGGTTGTTTGGTTGGAGAGAAAAGAGGCGGGAAGGGATCAGGAGAGGGACTCCAAATTCTTCAAATCACCCGCAATTTTGAACTCTCCTAAATTGGAGATATTATTGGAGATATTTCGTACCGACATTATAAGAGAAACAACCTCTCCCCTCCTTCCTACCATATTAGGAGTTGAGGAACTAGTTATCTAATTGATTTTGTGATTGAAAAACTTCAGGGGGTTCTATTAGTGGTTCCATTGGATTTAGCAATAACTCCTATGAGAGTATTGCAAGATCCTCTTATCGGGCCAGTGTGCAGTGGAATGTTTTGAAGAAGGGGATGTAGATGACAGATTCTTGATGATCTTGTTTCTTAACAGTTGAGCGCCTTCGCAAGAACTCTTTATGGAAGCCGTATGTAATTATCATTCAATTTGCCTAAATTTTCCCGCAAACTTTTTCACTTTTCAATGGCTCTGAATTTAGTTTGTGGTTAAATATTATATCAGGTACCTTGATATGCTTCCGAACACTTTGGTAATCCGCTTGGTTTATTGATGACGAGCTTTCAGAGTTGAAGGGTACAACGTTGTATCGAGCAACTGAATTGCAGGTATCAGATCTTTAGGTAGAATTAGACAAAGGGGTGTTGCAGTTAGAGATGTTATTGCCCAGAATCAGGGACATCTACGAGTTGACACCATTTCATTTGTGTCAAGTTTTAAAAATCATTATTTCTTACGGTGGAGTAAATCCTTCCATGGAAACATAATGCTCTGACCATGAGCTATTTCATGCATTCTGCTCTCTTCATCGTTTGACTTGTAAACCTTAAATACTGCAACCGTCCCATGTGGCAGTTTGCATATCACCAAAGCTAAAAGGGGATCGTGGCATTGGTTTTGCGTTTCCCATGCATGTGAAAGCTCAACAGTGTCATTAGCTTTGGCAAATAAGTTGTTATCATCGTTTGCAGTAAGTATGACCTAAGACGGGTTTGTCTTACAGAAGAAAATTTGCTGTCTTTGTATGATGATAAGATGAAGAGTTTTGGTGGAGAAACTTTTGAATCTTGATGGAGGTTCAGAAAAGTGTGTGTGAGAAAGTGGATAATTACTAACTATTAATCTTTGTTTCCCCTTTCTCTATTTTTCTTTTCTTTTCTTTTGCATTCGTTCTTCTCTTTTTTGACATGGAAAAGATTATTTGCATCTTAAATTGTTCATCAAATTGAAATATTGGCCACACAACTTTGTCAACCATGAATTTTTGCTTGGACCAAAATTTAGCATAGCTCTCGTGAAGTTTCGAGGACTATGTATTATAGCTAATTTTGCTTCCATACGTCTCCTTTATTTATCTGTGTTTCATTTCCTTTTCTTGTCTGTTAGTAGTGAATTCTGAGGCACAAATAAGCTCTTAAGAATAGAATTTAGAACCTTAATTCAGTGTTTATGTTTTTATTATTAGTACTTTACAGTGATTTGCTAGATACTGAATATATAGAACTTTTTACTTCTTTGCAGAGAGGTGTGCTTTGAAGATTTCTTATGGTAGAAATCCTCTTCTTAGTCTATGTTTTCAATTGTAACAGCTTAAACCTTGATTTGGCTCATGTTCTGCAACTACAATCCTACTAGGGCAAACTCTGATATTTGGGCTCGTGCTTTAAACATTCCCCTTCCACAGTCTTATGTATTTCCACACATTGAAGAACGAAGGATGGTAGCTTTTCAATTGAAAAAAGCATGACATCTTCACACAAATAATTCCACTGGGAGAGCGTGGTTAAGGAATGGATGAAAAAAGTGAGTCATTTTTTCTGCCAGGACCGATTCTTCATGAAACAAATTAATGTCTTTAACATGTTGCTAATGAAACTAAAATCAATGCATTTCTGTAGGGACGGAGGTTCATGAACTTGACAGTCAAGTAGATGGAGAAACATCAACAGCAACAACGGGAGACTCTTTGGGTTGAGGGTCTTGTTCCTGGCATTGACTTTTGTAACCCTGGTATCTGATATGACCTTCACAATCCTGTATCACTTGAAATTTTCAACTGAAGTCCTTTTATTTAGTTTCCTTTTCTCTTTTCTTTTCTTTCTAACATGAATGATGTTTGAGGTCTTATTTTAGTCAGCAAAGTGTCGATTAACAACTGTTTTAAAATGTTGGCCTTCCTTCTATAACATATATACATTTTGGTTTCGAATCGTCATTTCATGCCTTTTGGTCAACTCTCTATACAAGATTCTGTTTCTTTGAAACATTCTAGATACCTCGTCCTGGTGTTAAAGTATCCCCTTTTGTGTTCAAGTCTTGGCTTCTTCTGTATTTCCTTTGCATGTATAGATCCGTTGCTAGATTCTGATTTCATTGTATTTGATGTACTTACCGGCTGAAAACCGTGTTCTTCAGATTTAAAGGGCAGTAGCAACTTGGGAAGTTGACGGAACCGGGTCAATAACCAGAATTCCTTCCTCTATGTATCTTCTTTCTGGTTACACTCCTCTTTTTTTAGTAGATTTGTAAATATGTTGTTAAAATCTCTTGTATAGTGTCTGATTGATAGATACAGATGCGGACATTTTCTATTCGACTTTCTTTTTCTCCTCTCTGCTTAGTTGATTGGATATTTGACTTACCACGACATTTTTTCTTAATTGGGAAGCTGGAAAGTTCCCTTCGAGGTGGGCAAAGAAATTACCATAAGTTTATGGCAACAAAGGCAATGAGGTACTTATATCAAATTTGCTTATTATCTTTCTATGAATTTACTCTGCATTTTCTCAACTATAGCATGTTCCGCTAGCTTTTGCTTCCGCCTGTTTACTGTATATGTAATGTCGCCTTTGCTATTTTATATGGCCCTATATTTATGGGTACTATGAGTCAATGACGAAGCATTTATTTCATTTTCTGTTTTCAGTAGCATTTAATTGGTGTAGTTATCTTCAGTTTGAGTTCGCATTGAAAGCAAACTTCCTTTGTCAGTTTTGTGGTTTCTTAATACATTAGTCGCCTACCTTTGCTTTACATTAAGGATGTACTGATATTCACTGCCTATTCTCTTTCTAAGAACAAATGAAGCATGAATAAATTGAACAGCTGATGTTAATCTCGTACCGTCTTCATAATTTTTCCTCTTTTTCTTCCTCTTGTTCTTTTGCTTTCTTGATTAGATGAAAGCTTCTCGATGATAGTGATTGTGTTTTTTTATGCAGGAACTGCTTTATTTATATGGGTTCGTCATTGAAAATAATCCAGATGATTATCTCATGGTAACGCCTCTGTGTATAGAGAGTTTAAAAGTTTATATATTTTTTTACTAGTCTTATATCAGAATTGATTGTATCTCAATTACTTAATTTTGTCTAACAGGTTAAAAATTATTTTTTGCTGGTTATCCATAGAGACAGATGAATAATAAATGGTATGATTAACTATGCAGGTCCATTATCCAGTGGAAGCAATTCAGAATGTTCCTTTTTCTGATTCGAAAGCACAGCTTCTTGAAGCACAGGTTAGCTCATTGTCTGTTTTCTCTGTTCCTGTATGCTACTTCATGCCAAAACATCAAAAAATTTTGTCGAACTTTTAGTGGATCTATGGAAGCTTCTCTTTCGTCTCTCTTTTGTCTCCCCTCTTCCCGGGAAAAAAGAAAAAAAAAGAAAGTTGTCATAAACCTGGTTTGTTTTACAGAAAGCTGAAATGCGGTTGTCTTTTACCTAGGAGTCTGCTGGATCATGGCTTTTTTCCACAAGGCATTCCAAAAGATGATGATAAACACAAGCCTGACCAAGTATGCAGCAATAGTTGGAGTGGCCAGCGCAAGATACCATCATATGTAAACAAATTGATTTTCCCGGAAAATTTTCTGAGTACCTTGAGGACCATAGCCATGCAGGAAGATCAGCTTTTTAAAGTTTCAGCATTGCTGGAAGAGGGTACTTATTCCGCTACCGTCTTCAATGAAGCAACTAAAAAAAATCAAACTGAAGGAGCTCTGAGTTTCGTTTAATTCATTCTGTTGCTTAAGCTTGTTGGATCGCGGGAGGAGCAGCCACCGTCTGACACCGAAGTTCGAGCTGCTGTGTGGGAGGCGTGTGGGGATTTGGGAGCTCTGCAATTGCTTGTTGATCTTCTCAACATGAGGTAATCTTGTTTCCTATTGTTCGACTATACTTGTATGAGTAATACCTGATGTAAGACTGGAATATGAGGTCCACAGGAGGTATAATGGTTGGATGAATTCGTACGAATGTAAACAATCATGTACAATGCACTTGTTAAGGGGGCGAAGCAAAGATTTTTTTGCAGCTTAGCAATAAACCATTGTTTCTTGTTGGCTTCCTAACAAAGCTCTCTCTTATGCAAGGATGACGGAACTCGAAGAACATTCTGGAACAGAGGACTCCGATACCGATTTGCTTAAAACGGGCAGAGGTTTTTGAGAGTACAGAACAGCGTATGAATGAGAGCAAATCAAGGTACAATACTCAGCCTTGATGATTTTTCTCTGTACTTTGAGTCTCTGAAATCCGTCATACAATCCAGGGTGTGGTCGTAGCTTAGCTTTGACAGTAACCATATCGTTCTGAAAATGAAATGTTTTAAATTGTCTGTAAAGGGATTAATAATTTTAAAATTTGAAAGTATACACCCTTGGGCATGAGGCATGACGTGCTCCGATCATCGTTCAAAATTACAATATTATCCTCTGAACAAGCCAACGTAACACGTACAGAGGCATTTCTCTCAATTTTATGAATATCATCTATTTGGAGACGCTCTGCAATAGTATAAAATTCAGGGGCAATTTGCAAATATCAAGAAGTGTAGGAGGTAACTTACCAATCATAAAAAATTCAAGGACATGTGCCATACCCTTTGCAATAGGTTAAGGACCAACGATGTCGAAAATGCGGCATGTTGCACTTGCAAGTTAAACCATTGTATTAGACTCTCTGCTGATCTGATATGTTTTTATTCCTTTGTCGGGTTCAGCGGAAACGCCGATAACGCTGCAGAACGCTACTTGATTAGCAGAAACATGTGGTCAAGTATAGTTTACCGACGAGGCCAAAAACAACTCACTCGTCTATTTTTGAAGGAAGCTGAGCATGTCTTAGAAATAGCTCTCGCGGAAGGCAACTAAACTCTCATCTTTTGCAGTTAATTTTGTCTTATTTTGAAAAAGAAAATTATAGTAGTAATGTACCTTTATTATTATTATTATTTTTAACAGTTAAAAGAATACAAAGGAAAAGCTTCCGTGCCTTTTTTTTTTTTTTCCACTAGCTTTTGTAATTTACTCCAAAATTTTGTTTAAAGCCACGATATTCTATGACGATTTTTTTTTTTATTTTAAAAATCATAAGCTCGTAGTTCATGACAAGAAAAGACAATTAAGTGAATATATTGAATAATTGAGCAGTAAATCAAAACAAAAAGATATACAAAATAAAAATTAATCAATAAATCCACTGATTAGATTTGATTTTACAACAAATATCGTGGTTACGAGAGCACATCCCAATAATGTTAGCACTTACTTAAGATACTAATCTTGTGTAAATTTTTCAACACATAATTGTTCATTTAATAAAGCACGAGTTGTCTATACATTGTACATTGAATAATTCATTGAATCTACCATCTAAATAGCTTCCTAAAACATAACAAAGCTCCGAAACTATTTATAATGCCGCTATTACAGCTATCTATCATGGACTCAAGAAGCCATTTTTCCCACAGTGATAAGGCCTGTCCCGTCCCCAATGAAAAAGAGTCCTCCATTGCCATCTTGGATGTGAATCGATCGAGCTTCTTGTCTTACAAATACTCTGCCCTTCTTTTCAAAGCTGCAAATCAGTTCATATATGTTATCATCATCACTAAAGCGGCCTAGCCAGATTTTCGCTAGAGAGAGGATTAGAACTTGGCTATGAAGAAGAAAAACAAATCCATGCTCGGTACTTACGATGGTAATTCGTATAGATGGACTGAATTGTCAGCACAAGAGCAAAACAAAATATCATGCCTAACTTCTTCATTCGGTGTCACTGGAATACTCATTCCACCAAGTGCAAGAACGCCCTGAAACATACAAAAACCGAATAGTTTAAACTCCAAATCCAACATCACCAATATGTGGAAGAAAAGATCATCATATAAAACACTAAAACAATGTCTAAACGGACTCGTGCAAAAGATACCAGTAGAACATAAAAGTATAGAATACGTGAAAGTCAATCTCAATTCACTGCTTCAGTACACTTGGATAACAACTGACGGAAGAAAAAGAGAGATTAACTGTAATCGTTAGAAGCAACTATACCTGTTTCCCTCGTGTGTATAGCACGCTTCCAAGCCGCCTTCTGGCGTGGCTCCCCAAGCCTTTATCGTGCCGTCCAATGAACAGGACACCAAATAGTAATCCCAGCAAGTAAGAGACATCACTGCGCTAGAATGCCCCTTTACTGTCGCAAGACATTGTAAAGTACCAAGATCCCATTTCTGGTAAAACACAAAAATCGTATCAATCAAATAAACATTACAGGAGTAGAGAATAACACCAATACACAAAAGATCGAAAAACAAGCTTTACCTTTATTGTACCATCAAAGGAACCAGAGTAGAGCATGTTGCGACCAATGGTTAAACATACTATGCCCCGAGTGTGGCCATCAAGCACGTGTGCTGGTTGAAAGGGATTTGTAGTAGTTTCACTTTCGGAACTGACTTTCCATGCCAATATTTGGCCATTCTTCAAAGAGCAAAAGTGACACATTAAATCACATTCAAATTAATCGCTTCTACTAAAGAAACTTCAAAAACTCGGAAACTTCTAATAATATGTTACCTGTGTCCCCGCAAATAGAATGTTCTTGTCAAAATCATGGCGTACACTTGACCGACAGGTCCATCTAGACTGAATTCAGCACCACTTTGAGTGTTCCAAGCCTTCAAAATCACAATTGAAGAAAATCCAATTGTAAGCATCAGATATGAAAGACACAATCACAATTGTCAACAACATGAAATACTCAGTACCTTAACAAGATTTGGCAAGCCAACGAAAATCCAAGGGCCCTCTTGAATCAAAGAACAAACTTCAGCGCCAAGGTCGATGACACGCTCACATTGACCAGTATGGCAGTTCCAAACTCGGAGCATTCCATCTTTGCTGCCTGAGTACATCTTGTCTCCACCTGAAGGATATGCAATCCCTGTGACTGCCTGCTCACACACATTCAAAAAACCAAATTTAAAACAAATAATCTTGTCAGAATGTCACAAATATCCAATTTTTCTGGAGAAAATTAAAAAGAGCACCAAAGAAGCATGAAACAGTACAAACTAATAGACTGAGCATAAAAGCAACCTAACAAAGAAGCTGATTACTAGTCAAAACAACCAAAAGAAATTCTAGTGGGGGAAAAAAAGATAAAAGATTAGTTTTATTGAAGAGAAAGTCCAAAATTGTTCCATCTAACGGATATTGTTATTATAGCTGGTAATAAAAGAGAGAAATATATCTTGAAAAGCCAAAATAGAGAAATTTGAAGTAAAAGAACAAACGACATATGTAGTAAACTCTAAAACAAACTAGAAGAACAACAAGAAAAGAGCACAGTATTCATGAAATAAAACGTGATCGAGCAAGATAAGACCTGGGTGTGCCCTTGGAGAGTGGCGATGATGGAGACATGATCACCGTGAGACCAGGAATGCAGAAAGGGGCAGCGATCACCTTTGACGCAATTCCCAGAAGCCCAGAACTTACAAAGCCTCTCTTTTCTGTTGTCGTTCCTCTCCGGCTTTGATGTCGTATCATCTCCCTCTCTCTTCCAAACACTCCTCTTGTTTCTCCGGAAGTAGTAGGGCTGGTGGTTCTTCGAGTAAGCCCGTCCTACTCTCGGTGTCTCTCCAGAATATGGAACAACTTCCATGGCGAAACGAAATCAAAGAAAGATGGAAAAACAAAAGTGGATGGGAATGAAGAATAGCTGCTACCATTGGTATTGCTGTTTATATAGAGAGGTAGGTTTAGGTTAAGGTTACACAAGTTCTTGCGTAACATTTAAGCTACCTTCTGGTTTTTTGAAATGTAAAGTTTTGAATTGGAAAGGAAATCAAAGTCTTATAATTACAAGTTGGAACCGGGAAAGAACCGTTTAAGCTTTTTTTACACCTCACCAGAAGGAAAAAAAAAAAAAAAAAACCCCGTAATACTTGCAAGTTCTTGCGTAATACTTAAGCTACCTTCCAGTTTCTTTTTCTTTTTCCTTTTTTTTTTAATGGAAAAGAAATTGAAGTCCTATAACAAGTAGGACGTAGGAAAGAACCGTTTTTAAGTTTTTTTTTACCCCTCACCAGAAAAAAAATAAAAATAAAAAAAAAATCCCCGTAATACTTACAAGTTCTTGCGTAATACTTAAGCTACCTTCCAGTTTCTTCTTCTTTTTCCTTTTTTTTTTTAATCGAAAAGAAATTGAAGTCCTATAACAAGTAGGAAGTAGGAAAGAACCGTTTAAGCTTATTTACCCAACAACCAAAACAAATAAAATAAATAAAAAAGCAGTAGTACATATACATTTAGGAAATCTTGTGAAATTTTAGTTTGATTTATTTGTACAAATAACAAGTATTAAAAATAATAATAAAATCAGTTAGTCGTTATAACAACGAAAAAAATAGTTACAAGTATCATTTGTAAGATTTTATTTTATTTGTAAGATTTTATTTTATTTTATTTTATTTTTTTAAAAGTGTAAGATCCAAATTTTCAATTGTAGTACCTTTAATATTAATAACTAATTAACTTAATACCTAGTATATTACAAATAAAAAGCAAGAAAGTAATTAGTAAGTTTTAAAAATTTTTGCAGTAAATAGCAATAAGTGAAAAATTTAATTACTAGATAAAATATGTTCATTACTTCACATAAATTGATTATTTATCCAGTATTTAGTGTTATTTTACTTCAAATATTTTAAAATCTTGTTATCTATTTTATTTAGTTTCGTAAAAAACATGTTTTACCCATGAATTTCAAAACGTAACCTCCATTCCTTCTAACTTTGAATCTTATGCCAATTTTGCCTCTATCATTAGTTTTTGGACGGAAAATCTCACATGACAATTGTGATGGTGCACATGACAATGACACTAAGGGATTTTGATTTAAAAAAAAAAAAACTAAGGATTAATTACAAAAAATTCCTAGGTCATGTAACACTTTGTCATCTGCATTTTAAAAATTAACATCCCTACCCTGATTTTTGTTTTGTTAACAAATAAAGTCCTTTTTTTAGTAGATCTTTTTTCTTTATGATTATTTTTTATTTTTTATTATATATATATATATATATATATGTGTGTGTGTGTGTGTGTGTGATGGTAATATTACGATTCTCCTTGGTGGATGGAAATGTACCAGTAATACAAAGCTTCTTGGAAAATTTCCCCAAATATAAAAAATATATATGTACTTAATGTGATAGATTTAAATTCTTATTTGCAAGGTGAGTTTGTTTCTTTTTCATGTCTGTTTTTTTTTTTTTTTTACATAGATTTTTTAAATAATTTTTTAATTTTAATTATTTTGTCATATATGAGCTTGTTTCTTTTTATTTTTAATGTATGAGTTTATTTATATTTTATTTTGTTAAATGCGTATCTCATATTTATCATATTTCAATCAAAGAACTTAAAATATGCATGAGAATAGAGGGCAAAATAATAATTATGTATTTAATATTTTGACAATCATAGTTGAATGGTTGGCGTGTGTAAATTTCATCAATAACATAAAAACCGTGCATTTTTTTCTTCCCTTGTTTTTATAAAAATTACCTAACAAGCACTATTTTTCTCTTTATCGAAAAATTTTCCACCCTTTTTTCCTTCTTCGCTTTTTTGACATGCTTTTTAATGTTTTTAATTTTATTTTATTTTTTTAAAATTTATCTATATTGATAGATACGTCGGAATCAACCGTGATTACCGACAATGTTAGTCACCGACTCTGTCTCCAGAGAATTCTAATAAAATAAAATATCACAACTTATGCATCAACTACGATACATAGTCCAATAAATAAATAAATAATATTACATGGTTGCAATGTATAAGGATTTCGTAGGTTCCACGTGAATAACAGTCTTCCTTTAATTCCAAAAAAAAAAAACCTTTATTCGTGAAACTAAAACTAATGTAGCTTCCCTTTCGATTGCCGATTTGAGTTGAAAGTTTTCACTTAGAGTTAGTTGACTTTTTAAAAACTAGTTATAAATTTTGTTGGCTTTTTAGGGAAAAAAAATATATAAAAATCCAACCGAAAAAGTACAGTTTAGTTGGAGTTAAATGCATCCCCCAGTTACAGGTATAACCTAACAGTAATATCACATTTGACTCTATCTAAAGGTGTAGAGTTTGAATCCCTATATTCCTAGTTAAAATAAAATATATATGTAAATAAATAAAGCCAATAGAAAGAATAAAAGAATATGAGACCTAAATTACTTTGCTACAAGAAAAGAAAGAAAAAAAGAAAAAGAAAAAGAAAGCTAAATTACTAGCTCAAAGATTTTTTAGGCATTCGAAGATAATCTGTGACCTGAATAAGAAGTTCAAGAATAGTATCATCAACATCAACAATATGAGGATTGTTCTCCAACAAATTCGGGTCACCAAACTTCTCCATGATGCTGTAAAGTGTCTCTCCTTCTTGAACTTCATGATATTCATATTTCCTTGTGAAATCTTTTGAGAGAGAAACTTCATAACTAGTGTTATTTGGGGCTTCAAACTTGTGAAATCTTTTTAAACGACTTCATTAGTATTACAAACAAGGCCGGCCCATATGACTATTGCAGTCAAAACTAAGACATCCACCATGAAATTGTACGTCCAAATATGGAGAATTTGCGAGCCATATTGTCTTGAAAGAGGGGAGAGAAAGTAGAGAGAGAAAGCAGAAGATAAAAGGAAATTAATTTTGGTGGTCCTCGTGTGAAAAATCAACCCCTTTTATAATAGGATTAATGATAAGAAATATTGTGGTCATACTATAATCAAGTTAAGCAGTTTGGATATAGATTAAAATATACGTCTTAATATTATTATTAATACTATTATTTTAACAGTATACATATCACGTTATAGTACTATTAATTCTTAGAATAATAGTACAAACTTAGTTGAAAG
This sequence comes from Ficus erecta, assembly GCA_008635985.1. NCBI lineage: Eukaryota > Viridiplantae > Streptophyta > Magnoliopsida > Rosales > Moraceae > Ficus > Ficus erecta. Next base: position 93,145 of record BKCH01001425.1, on the reverse strand, counting down.
ATATGAAATTTAAATATAAAAATTGATAGTTGAACGAAAACCAACATGTTTATATTATACATTATGATCGATGTTAAACATAAACCAAAAAAAAAAAAAAAAAAAATAATAATAATAATAAATAAATGCACGTTTTCTTCTTTATATATATATTGATATTTAATATTATGTAATATGTAGACTTCATAAGTTAAAGTTTTCTTGACAATGAAAAGATGTGAGTGCTTTTAATCACAACTCTTAACGTATTCTTCCTCCAAAAAAAAAAAAAAAAAAACCCAAAATACAAGAAGAAATCACCAAACAACACCGAAATCCTCAGAAACAGAAAGAATGAGAAGAATAATCAAATCACTCTATGCAACAAATCAATCCTCAAAAACACTTCTCCACCTCCTCCAACCCCGCCAAACTCCGTCCCTTCTCCGCCACCTCTCCGCCGAATCCCACCCTCTCAACGACGACGAAACCTTCATATCCCAAGCGCTTCAACTCCTCCAACCGCCGGAGAGCGAATGGAACGTCGAACAACTCCGAAACCTCCTCTTCTCCGCCCCCGAAACTCCATCTCCGAAGCGTCTCTTGCGCATCGCTCGGCGCCTGGACTCCTCGTCAAAAGCGCTCAAGTTCTTCGACTACGTCCGAGAAAACTCCGACCTACCCGATGACAGCAATGGCGAATTGCTTTCTTCCACTTTCCAGGCCGTTCTCGAGCTCGCTAGCCGAGAACCCAGTTGGGAAAAGAGGCTTTTCGAGCTCTACACGACGTCAAGGGACCGGAATGTTCCGCTCACTGCCAATGCCGCGACGCTTCTGTTCGGTTGCTTCGGCAGGGCCGGAATGAGGAATGAGCTGATGGTTGTGCTTGAAAAGCTTGATAGTTCTTGTAAAAATACGCATGTTTGCAATAGAGGGATTGATGTTTTGCTGAGACTCGGGTGTGTTGATGATGCGCTCCATGTGCTCGACGAAATGCTTGAGCCAGGTGGGAAATTCCCTCCCAATGAGGTTACTGGCGATATTGTGTTTCCAATGTTGTTGAAGAGAGAGAGGTCGTTTAGGCGGTTCAAGGATGAGGAAATTGTTGGATTGGTTTCTAGATTCGGCGAGCACGCCGTGTTTCCCGACACCATGATACTTACGCAGTTGATCACGAATTTTTGTAGGGATAGGAAGTTTGATTGTGCTTGGGATGTTTTGGATGCTGTAATGAACTCCGGTGGTTCTGTTGTTACTGCTTCTTGCAATGCGCTTTTGACGGGTTTAGGAAGGAATAAGGATTTCAAGAGGATGAATGAGCTTATGGCAAAGATGAAAGAAAGAAATATTAAACCTGGCGTTGTTACTTATGGGATCCTTATGAATTGTTTGTGCAAGACTAGGAGAATCGATAAGGCATTAGAGGTGTTTGCAAACATACGTGATGGGGGAGAAAACGGAATGTATTCAGTTAAACCTGATGTGATTATTTACAACACTTTGATTGATGGACTCTGTAAAGTGGGGAGGCAAGAAGAAGGTTTGAAAATGATGGAACAGATGAGATCAGAGAACTGCTGTAAGCCAAATACCATTACCTACAACTGCCTAATTGATGGGTTCAACAAAGTTGGGGAGATTGAGAGGGCTGTGGAGATCTTTGATCAAATGAGAAAGGATCAAATGCCACCAAGTGTGGTTACCCTGAATACTTTGGTTGATGGAATGTGCAGGCACGGGAGAGTCAACAGCGCGGTTGAGTTGTTCAATGAAATGCAAACAAACGGTATCAAAGGCAATGCCTATACTTACTCGATTTTGATCACTGCCTTTTGTAATGTTAACAACATTGACAGGGCGATGGAGTTTTTTGATCAGATGGTGAGCACTGGATGTTCCACGGACGCAGTTGTTTACTACAGCTTGATATCCGGTTTGAGCCTAGCTGGAAGGATGAATGATGCCAGCATGGTTGTGTCAAAACTGAAAGAGGCCGGCTTTGGCTTGGATATCATCGCATACAATGTCCTAATCAGCGGGTTTTGCAAAACGAACAAGCTGGACATGGCTTATAAAATGCTCAAGGAAATGGAAGAGACGGGGATCAAGCCTGACATTGTTACATACAATACAGTGATATCCTATCTCAGCAAAAAAGGGAGATTGGAAACTGCTCATCGAATTCTTCAGAAAATGTTGAACGACGGTCTTGCTCCTACTATCGTCACTTACGGAGCCCTGATACATGCATATTGCTTGAAGGACAACACTGATGCAGCAATGAAACTTTTCTTAAAGATGAGTTCGGGATCAAAGATTCCACCCAATACCGTGATATACAACATCCTCATAGATTCTCTCTGCAAGAAGAAAGAAGTGGAGCTCGCTCTTTCGCTGATGGATGACATGAAAGTAAAGGGCGTGAAGCCTAATACCACCACGTACAATGCCATGTTCAAAGGCCTTAGGGATAATAATTTGTTGGAGAAGGCACTTCATTTCATGGATGAAATGGTTGAGCAGGCTTGTACTCCTGATTACATAACCATAGAAATCCTTACCAAGTGGCTTCCTGTGGTTCGTAAGACGCATCAATTGAAAAAGTTTCTTCAAGGCTATTCGGTGTCGGAATCTGCTGCATAGAGTTGCTCTTATTTAGAATAGTCTTATGGCCTTATTGTTCTGATCTGCCTCTGTTTTTTTTTTTTTTTTCTTTTCTTTTTTTGGTGGGTATTTGTTTGTTGATCTTCATGAGAGTAGTGATTGGAGAGAATGTTGAATTGGGTTCGCTTATCGGAGTAACTACTAGGCAGAATTTGTCCTTTATGATCAAGGTGGATTCCACCCTTTTTTTGCTATTGTCAAAAGTAGGCAAATAATGAGACGTGATTTATTTTTATTTTTATTTTCTTTTTCGCGAGATTTGTCCTTGATATTTAAAAAGTCGCATATTGTCCCTCAACTTTTTATTTCGTTTATTTGTCACTAAATTCAAATTTTTTTTTTCGAAGGTTTTAGTCTTTAATACTAAAATGACCATAGACTTTTGAAATTTAATGAAGATAGTCATTTGTTTAACTTGTAATTATTTATTTGTTTTATTTTATCAAAATAACGGCATGAAGTAGAAAAAATTCTAATGTCCTCGGATTTTAAGTGGAATTGAAGAGAACACTGTACAGTTTTGGCACAATACAATTGCACTCATAAAAAACATCACAAAATTAATGAGTTCATGTGATCTGAAAAGTAGCACATGAAAAACAAACACGTGAGTTTCAGGTGACTTACTCGCTTAACTCGAAACCTATTGACTCCAATAATATCAGCCCCTAGATTACCATTCAGGAACAAAAAAAAAATGATGATACATATAAGATGGAGCATGAATCATAATGTCAGAAATGTACTAGTGATAAACATATAAACCTCCTTTGTGTTTTACATTAATCTAGAAGCTGAGATTAATGGAAGACTAATTTTCTTCATTATGGTATGGAAATTCTCTTCCAATTTTTTTCCTTAGATTCTCAAAGTTTTTATTCTTCCTACAAGCTTCTTTCCCTCCAATAGTTTATCTGATTCGTTGGCCCTTCACATTATGAAGAGAAATGGTGAGGTCTAATGGTGTACTTGAAATAGGTTCAAAACACAATTGAAACAATAAACTAAATTACTCATAAGAGAAAACGTTGTAAAAAAAAAAAATTAAAACAAAATATCAAGGAGTTCAAAAAAACGTCATTGAAATCTTGAGTCATTAGATGCCTCACAAATTTTATGTGCATCCCGTATGTGTAGTGTTGGTTCTTTTGTACATGAATTTTTTCGTTTCTTATGCTACCTTTTTTTTTTCTTTTCTTTTCTAATTTTAATTCTTATCAGGATAATTCTTTAGATGCTGCTTGGAAAAAAGACAGTAAAAAGTAAAAAAATTAAAATACCTCAGGCTCTATGAACTGAACCGGTTGACCTGTTGTTATCTTTTTTGACAAAAAGAAATTGTTTAGCTTGCGTTTGGTTCGCCGGTTGGAGGTGAAATTTTTAAGTTGAAATTGATTGACTTTTTAAAAACTAATTATAAATTTTGTTAACTTTTCAGATAAAGACAAAAATTAAGATAAAAAAGTACAATTTAATTGAAGTTAGACTTGAATACCAAACAAAGTCTTAACCTAACATATATCAACGAATATTGACACAAAACGACAACAATTTAGCAGAAAAGAGAGAACTAGACAAGATGGCAACTTTTTTTTTCCCCTCTTGGAAATTCACACCTCCAGGTTTGAATATCTAAAAATTGGAGATACGCCTGGTCCACCCTAATGTGTCCTCTTGATAACTCAACTTATTATATAGCTAAATCATAGAAAATAATTGTAGTATGTTTCTTCACGGGGGGGGGGGGGGGGGGGGGGGGGGGGGGGGAGTAATCCCGTAGGACGCTATCTTTGAAAATTTTAATTATTTTCTTGAACTTAAAATCTTATAATGTTTATGGATTACACACAAATTGTATATTGTATTTTAATACAAAGCAATACAATACAATATGCATTAAGTACATCATATATTTTGTTACAATACAAATTCATTTAAACAGCAAATCAACTCAAAATATTATTTAATAATTTTATTTTTCTATCTATTTTTACCAATTAGATCATATATTATGTATCTCTCACCAATATATATTAGAATAACTATTTAAATGTAAACAATATAAACACACATTTTATTTAAATACAAATTATATTAGTTAAAGAGGACATCCAAACGCATTTTCTAATATATCTATTAAATTAGGATATGATAGAATACGAATGTGTAATCCAAATGAATCATAAACCAAAAGAGAACTATTTATGATCAAGAAAAAAAAACATAAAAACATAAAAAGACGAAGACTAAAAAGAGAGAGAAGTGCATATTCTCATCCAAAAATATATAAATAAATGAGAACATATAAACTGCCCTTTAATTGTAAAAGATAAAGAAAAAATGATCATGCAGGTAAAGATAAATGAGAACATATAAATTGCCCTTTAACAAAATGATCATGCTGGTATGCATGTAATTCTCCCATAACAAGCTTTAATGAAGTTAACAAACATATAAACCACTAGCAAGTTATCATATATCAACCTTTAACTTTGAGAAATGAAAAAAAAAAAAAAAAAAAAAAGCCCCAAGTAAGCAAGCATGTGTTCAATGTCAAAAAGTGAAGTACAAAATTTTTTATTACTTTTATTTCGTTTTTCTTAATATTTAGTACAAAATTGAACACCCGTAGAATTCAAATCCTCCACCATGATATTTAAAAAAAAATTATATTTTTCTTTTTTTTCATAGATCAAACTCCAGTTTTTCAACAAATATCCAAACAAACATTATTATTTACAGTTTATCTGTACTACCTAAACACCCGTTTAGATTGCCTCTTTTTTATTTTACAGTTTAAATTTTAAAAAAATGTTTGAATTTAATTCCATTAGGGTAATTAAACGGGTTGTTGCTTTTTTCGATCATTTTTTTTTATTTTTCATAAAACGTTTCCGTCTCATCAATATATGATCCAAAGCTTTCAATCGATCGTGTGTGTGTGTATTTTTTTAAAAAATGAACAACTTCCAGTAAAATATTTCACCTTATCAACTATAATACATAGTTTAAGTATATATATAAACAAATAAATAAACAAACTATTGCATGCATATGAAAGAATTCTTACGTTCCAAAAACAAGCTTCCTTTTAATTCACAAAAACAAACAAAACAGACAAAAGAAACCGTTTACTCGTGTAACTAAAGCCAATAAAAAGGAGATTGGAAACATAACCTAATTCCACATGACCCAGCTCTCATTAAAAAAACAAACAAACAAACAAACAAACTAGTGAAAGAACAAAATAGGATACCTAAACCTTTACTGCAAGGGAAAAAAACCGAAAAAAAACTAAATTTAAGATTTCAAAAATTCTTCAAGCTTTCGATAATCAGCGACCTTGATAAGAAGTCCTGGAATAAGTTACTCAACACCGATGATATGAGGGTTATTCTCCAACACATCCGGGTCGCCATACTCCGTTCATGATGATGTAAAGTGTATCTCCTTCTTGAACTTCATGATATTCATAACAAGTATTGAAGCCAAAGCTAAGGCATACCACCATGGAATTGCACGTCCAGATATGGAGAATTTATGAGCCATATTATCTCGTGAGAGGAGAGAGAAAGCAGAAGATTAAAGAGAGAGAGAGAGAGAGAGAATTAATTTTGGTGGTCTTATGTGAAAATCAACCCCTTATATAAGATTAGGGATGGTAAGAGGTATTAGAATTATAAAGTTAGGCGGTTGTGGCTAATCTACGTAGTTGTTAAAAAATTTCATTGAAAATTAGAAAGTGTATCTGTATTTATAACGTAATAAATTTTAATTCCATGTACTAAACTATAGTATCATCAATTCTTAGAATTTTTTTTTTAAATTTCGTAAATTCTTAGAATAATAGTACAAATTTATTCTAGTTATGGCCCTTGAGAGTGGTGATGGTGGAGACACGATCACCATGAAACCAAGAATGCAAAAAGGGGCAGCGATCACCTTTGACGCAATTCCCAAAAGCCCAGAACTTACAGAGCCTCTGTTTTCTGTTGTCGTTTCTCTCTGGCTTTGCTGTCGTATCTCCCTCTCTCTTCCAAACATTCCTCTTGTTCCTCCGCTGAGAGTAGTAGGGCTTCTTCTTTGTCCCTCTCTCTCCAGAATATTGAAGAACTTCCATGGCGAAACGAAATCAAAGAAAGATTGAAAAAATAAAAATAAGTGGATGGCAATGAGGAATAGGTGCTCTACGTATTGCTGTTTATATGATTATGGGTATTTTGTAGCTTTCTTGGTTTATCAACACACTCGTTTGTTTGTTTCCAAATTGTATGGGTATTTTGTAAACATGTTTGGTTATTTATTTATTTTAGGAATTGTGACAATTTACGTAGTTTTCTTCTTTCAAATTCTTGTTTTCAGTATAAGGTCTCTTGAGAAAAAAGTGTCCCTATAGAGAAAACAAGAACTCAAAAAAAGTAAACTAAGAACTTAATGTAAAAGAAACATAAATGACCTATTTATAGGAGATAAATTCTAAAGCTATTCTTATTCGAAATCCTAAAACAAATATAACTATTTGGTATTAAAATATTCTTTAAAAATAAAATCAAAGCTAAACAAATACTAAAAGAAAATTTAATTTAAATTGGAGAGGTAGTTTTAGGTTTAGGTCTTGCGTAGTACTTAAGCTACCTGGTAGTTTAAAAGAAATCGAAGTTATATTACAAGTTAGAAACAGGAAAGAACCGTTTAAGCCTTCTTTTTTTTTTTTTTTTTTTTTTAACGTTGTGTTTTATTAAATATTATATCCGGAATTTGAATCTAAGCGCATTTTAAAATTAACAACTAATTTACCATATTTTAGTACATTAAAATAATTAATTTGGTAATTGGCAACATTATACAATAAAATACTTTATGAATTATCAAGAATAATATGAACTCACAAATATAAAAAATTTGCAATTTTAATAAAAGTGATATGACTATTTTGCCCTAAAATTTTTACCCTTAACAATTTATATTTTACTTTAATGATATACTGTTAAACTAAATTTTCCGTGAAGTGCATTATTCTTCTAAAATTTAAGAAAGGTCTTGGAGTTAGGGTCAGAGTTAAGGTCAGAGATAGAGTTCATGGTCAAACTTAGCCTTATGCAATGGCGGATCTATTGAAGGACTGAAATTTTTTTTTCTTTAATTTCTATCCTAAAAATTTTATAGTTTTCTATTTTGCCCCATTAAAAATTAAATATTCTCACGTAGCCTCTACTAAAACTTATTTTACCCCAAAATTTTTATGATTTTTTTTGCTTTGTCACTACTAAAAATTAAAAATTCTCACACGATCCTACTAAAATTTTACCTTTTAATTTTTAATGTTATTAATTTTTCTTTTAAAACAGTTGGCATATGATCCCACTAATATTCATGCTTGGCTCTGCCCTTGGGTTTGGAAAAGGTGGAGATTAGGGAAAGAGGTAAAAATCTAACTAGTCGGGGCCAAGATCATGATTATATTTATAGCCTCGACCTCATCCTTGACTCTGGTCTCAACCCCTAAATAACCTCAATGTTGATCCCGATTTTCGAAACAATAAATTTTGCTCTAAGGAAAAAAAAAATGCTTAAAAGCAAGAAACTTTCTTCAAATTCAAGTAAAAAAATTTTTTTTTTTGACAACAATTTAAAATAATAAGGGAAACAAATACAAGATTGCCAATCGTGTTTGTAAGGGGAAAACATAACTCAAAATTTACTTTTTCGTAAAAAAAATAACAAAAAAAAAAGCTGTTAAAAAAATCTAGAATGGGGTTAAGAGAGTCATTTATTTAAGAGAGATAACACTCATATTTCTTTCTTTATTTTTTAGCTCACTTCTAAACTATGAACTATGATAGGAACATATCAAAGATATTGTTGTTTTAATTATTGCATCAACTTTCTAATGGTCTCATAATGACTCGAAACAATTCATCACCAAATTTTATAAAATTATAATAGTTGTTTTGTCCTAATTTTTTTTTACCCTTAATAACTTATAGTTTACTTTAGTAGTCTGCCATGAAACTATTCTTTCATGGAAGGTATTATTTTTCTTAAATTTTTGAAAAGTCTTGGAGTTAGGATCGGAGCCATGATCAGAGGTAGAGATTGGGGTCAAAACTACATCTTAGGGTTGGCACTGGGTGGAGGCAGGGGGAGGAGGCCATGATCGGGCTGGTTGGGGCCAAGATCAGGATTATATTCTACCCCGATCTCATCTTCGACTTTGGTCTCAACCCCAACCCAACCTAACCTAGTGTTAGTCCTAACTTTTTGTGGATTATAATGTGTAAGTTATGTGTAAAAACACCATACAAATTTTAACGAAATTGAGCAAAAAGACTGAATTACTAAAAATTATAAGTTCAAGAGCAGATTGTCAATGAATACAGTTTATGAACTAAATTGTCAAATTTAAAAGTTCAAAAGGTAGCTATACAAATAAGTCATCTTTTAGAGATACTGAAATAAGTAGGACTTAGAAGTACGTATAGGAAATGTTGACGTTCCTTGTGTAAAGTCCATAAATGTTCCCTTTGGTGCGTCAGTTTCCATATTTGTTCTCTTCTTTTTAAACAAGCAATTTCCCTTTTATCTCCTACCAATATTTAAAAGAGCGAATGTTGCCCAAATTTTCATTCTCCCTCTGCTTCAACTACGTGTCACATTTTTCTTTTCTCTTCTTTCTTTTTTCTTCGCTTTTTTTTTTTTTTTTTTTTTTTTTTTTTTTTTGGCGTCTTTTGGGTATTAAAAACTCTGAGAGAGAGAGAGAGACGTGGGAAATGGTACAAGTGAGAGCAAGGAGAGTGGGGTTCACGTATCCTAATTTTTTTCATAATAACTTACATTTAAAAAAAAAACTTTTTGTAAAATGTTAAAATATTATCTTTAAAACAAATATAAATAGGATTATTTAATTTTTTTAACCCCTATATTTTGCTTCAAAATAATGGGTATTTTGGGTATTTTAAATATAAAAATTAAGCATTAATTGAGAAAACATATTGATTTATCTACACACTCGTTTGTTTGTCCCAAATTGATGTAAACACCCAACGGCATATTAGATCTTGATCGACATTAATATTAATATTATTCCGTGAAATTTGAGTAACTCAAAATTCAAACAAACCAAAAAATATATAGTAGAAAAAATGTAAAGTATATGTATGTATAATCATATATCTTCGAAAACCATTGCAGATACAAAAAAGATAAGTTAAAAAAAAAAAAAAAAAAAAACCCATACATAGATAGTGATGAGATTGAGGACGGAGTTGGGGAATTTTAATTAAAAAATTATCCTTTCTATATCTGTTTTAATTCTTATCCTAAAATTTATAATCGACAAAATTTTTTATTAAAACGAAACTAAATTGAAATTCATCAAAACAAACCTCGTTTATGTAAAATAAGGTTAGTTACCAACTGATTCCCATCTTCACGGAAAAAGTTGTCATCCCTAATCTTATAATAGACTATATTATATAGAGTTCTTGATCTTTTATTATTTTCCTTAAAAGAATGAATCTTTATTTATTAAACTAGATTCAGGAAACTCTTATGCATAGAATCCTAATTTGTTGTCTCATTTTTTTTTGTCTCAATAACTGTTATTTCAATAATATTTTGACAATTCATCAATTTATTTAAGAAATTTTAGTATTTAGCATTTTCAATGTGGCTAAAATTTGAATTCAAATGATATAATATAACACTATTAGAGGGACAGTCAATAAGATAAGAAATTTAGGACAACAGAGATCTGGACAGCACATTACTAATAATAAATAGTGATCACTAACCATTATTTTCTTTAACTTCATGACATCAAAATAGTGTGATACCGATTGAATATTTGAAAATTAAGGTGGTCAAAGAGTAACAAAACTTAATTTGGGAAGCCGCGTATGATGTGTGGCTTAAAAATTAAAAAATAAAAATAAAAACTTGGGATAGGGCAGCCGCATAGCTGCCTTCTACGCTACCTTATAAACATTTTTTTTTCCTTAAGAATTGTGACAATTTACGCAGTTTGCTTCTTTCAAATTCTTGTTTTCAGTATAAGGTCTCTGTGGGAAAAAAAAGACCCTATAGAGAAAACAAGAACTCAAAAAAAGTAAACTAAAAACTCAATGTAAAAGAAATATGAGTGACGTATTTATAGGAGATAAATTCTATAGCAATTCTTATTCAAAATCCTAAAACAAATATAACTATTTGTAATTAAAATATTCTTTAAAAATAAAATCAAAGCTAAATAAATAATAAAAGAAAATTTAATTTAAATTGAAAAAAAATACTAATCCTATTCTCTATAGGAATCACCTTAAAAAAGTTTATAAGAACTAAATCATAGTAAAAATTAATTCTATACATACTGTAACAATAAATATACACACTTGTCTAGATCCTATTATTTATTAACTAGTACTAGATCGAAAGAATACTTTATTGTTGAATGAAAAAGAATAACAAAAGAATTTTTTTCTAGGTAAAAAAAAAAATATTTAAATAAGCAAAAAGGATTTGAAAAGAATCAAAATCATTGCATTTTTTTAGGGATAAAACCATTGCATTTTAAAGTAAAAAGAGAAATAATAAATGTCAAACCTCAGCCTTTGTTTGGTAGAATGGAAAAAGTGAGAAGAAGGAAATTAGATGAGGAATTTTGGAGAGAAAAAAGGAATCTTGGTTATTTGGTAGAGAGTGGAAATTAGGATGGAATGGAAATTGAAAGTCCATAGGTCCCTCTGTATTATAATCATTCCAATTTTGGAAAGAAAAGTGGATGACAATTTTTGACAAAGTAAATTTGGTAAAATACCTATTTTCATTTAGGGATGGCAACTTTACCCATGGGTGCAGGTACCCACCCCATTAGGGGCGAGTATGTGATAATATATGGGTATAGAAGTTAAGATTTAAACCACCGCACGGGTGCGGGACGGGGGTGGGGGAAGCTCTCCCATACCCGCACTCGCCCCCACTTATGTTCACACTTAAAAAATATATATATTTACATGCTTATATACATATTTTGAGTATGAATTTATTTATAGTTTTCTGAATATTGGATTTTTTTTTTAGATTTCATTTTTATTTAAGTTACATTTGTGATTATATTATCAAATTTTGTGAAAACTTTAATAAAATTTGTTTTGAGTTTTTTTTTTTTAATTCTTAATAGATAAATGTGTATGGTATGGGTATAGCACTCCTAGTGGAGATTACCCGCACCCGCATTAAATTATGCGGGTATGGGTGAAAAAAGAGTGGTAGGTATGGGGGTGGGGGAAGCATACCTACCCCCGTCATGCCACATTGCTATCCCTATTTTGATTTTAATCTATCATCATCTTCTAATTTATATGAGGTTATAATTATGAAAACGTATTTGATAAGACACTTTTCTTTCCTATTTTTTTTTTCTCTTCTACCAGATAACATAACGGAAAACCTCTCTTCTTTCCATCATCTAGAGATTTACTCTTTTTTCCTTTCTACTTTCCATCCCCTTACCAAATATATTAATGAGCTCACTATTTGTTAAAGAAAATTTTGGTTTAAGGATAATTGTTTTTGGATCTTTCCCCTTTTGTTTCCCCCTTTCCTCCGGACAAATTGGATTTAAAATTTAAAAAAAAAAAAAATTATCAGGGCTTTACCAGTGAACCTTCTTAAATTGTTTTTAATACTTCATATATTAATTCCCCGTAAATTTGTCAATCGCTGCAATTTGGTTCGAATTAATTAAAGGTAAATCTTATTTTTTTCCCCCTATTTTAACAAATTGCCCCAGAAACTTTCAAATTTGAAATTAACTCCGTCTATCTGTTACTAATTTAGACAATGTTTAATTACTGTAATAATTTAACAAATTTAGATGACTAATTATCAGAATTAGTAATTTTAGCACAAAAAAGTTTAGGAGAAAAATGTGCCAATAACTTTTTCTATTATCCCACGAACATATATGAGTTGGCTTGAATATGACAATTATGTAGATACAGACAAGGATTAGGAATAAAACATTGAGATGGAAATAGTATGGAGCTAAGAAGAAATAAATGCAGTTTTTGGTGAAAACAAACTCCCAACTTGCTTATCAAAATAAGCAAGCTTGACTTGTGTTTGTATCATGTTTTATCTTGAATAATAATTTTCATTTCAGAAAAGAAGAGAAGCAAACTTAAAAAAATAATAATAATAATAATAGATTATTCTCATCTATTACTTGTAAAATTTTCGAGTTACTCTTACTTTGCTTCCTAAACTTAAAATACTTTTATTTTACTTCGTTAATTTTGAATTTAACCTCACTTTACCTTTTCTATCAGAATTTCAGTTAAAATTAACAAACAAAAAGAGAAAGTAAGTTAAGTGTGTTATATGGTCTTTTTTTTTTTTTTTTTCCTTTTTCTTTTAGCAAAAATTTTAATAAAATGAGGTTAGTAAGACTAATCTTTTTAATTTTCATCAGTTTTTTAATTGAAACTCAAATTGAAGGTGTAAATTAAGGCTAAATTCAAAATTCAAGAGACAAAGTAGAAGTTTTTAAAATTTAAGGAGCAAAGTAATTGTGACCCTAAAATTCAAAGTATATAAAAAATAAAAAATAAAAAATAAAAAAAAAAAAGATTTTTCAACCTCCAAATTAATCACTTAACAATTGATCAACGGTCCCCACAGAATAGGGACTTCTCTTTTGTCTCTCTGGAAAGTGTTGTGGTCAGGAATTCTATCCTAATTACAAAGAATTATTTTTTTAAAAAAAAAAAAAAAGGAAGGAATATTTTCCATCTACAAGCATATTATTACTCCGGAGAGTTTTCTATTTTGCCAAACAGAATTGGACTACTATATGAATGAAAAGCCCTCTAGACAACTTCACTTTGATCACACCAATCGCCTTTTCTCTTCATCATGATCATGATCTCCTACATTTTGTAGTTGGACTCTGTCTTGACTCGTGGAAGGTTTCAAAATCTTTGCATGTGAACCCGAAGAAGAAGCCGCCCTCTGGCTTGGCTTGTTATCGGGCAAGAGCTTCCCATGCCGATCAGCAGCAGCCCCGTCCCATGCTGCTCCGTCAACGGCTTTGTGAATATCATGTACGATAGTAGCAACATTACCGCCTTCCTTGTCATCGTCACCTGTCAAAAATTCGGTGTTTAAAATATGAACACATTATAAGAAACTTTGCACACATGCTAAGACCTCACAATCGCGATCCCCTAGCGATCCCCTAGCTCCGCACCTAATTCAGAGCCACCCTCTAGTAAAGCGCGGAATTGGAGACTCGCAATGTCCCTAACTAAAGCTTTGTATTACCATATGACAGCGTGTGTATAAACAATATACATATATTTTCACAATCTCCATGCATAGAAATTAAAGTAAAATTCTAGGGTGCTTCACTTTTAAAGTGGCACAGTTACACGAGAAAGGGGCAAAGTGACTTTTGCAGTATTAAGTAAATAACTCAGAATATTTATAGAAATAAGAGAAAAAGATATATTAATAAAATCTTTTGGCCACTTTGATGTGAAATCATAAAGTCATATTATGACATGAAAGAAAGAATGATTTTATCCATTTCTGCATTAACTAAAGAATGGGTAGTGCAAGAAAATAAATATAAAAACAAAACTTTAAGAATAGAATGTACCATACCATGGCTGTATTTGGAGCACCAAAAAGGGCAATTGCATGATCTTTTTTTTTTTCCCTTTTTCTTTTAGCAAAAATTCTAATAAGATGGGTTTAGTAAGACTAATTTTTTTTCGTTTGTTTTTAACTAAAACTTAGATTAAATGTGTAAATTAGGACTAAATTCAAAATTCAAGAGATAAAATAGATGTTTTTAAAATTTAAGGAGCAAAGTAATTGAGACAAATTCAGAAGTATAGACAAAAATAATTTAAAAATAAAAAAAAATAAAAACAAAGAAGAAGAAGAAGAAGAAGAAGAAGAAGAAGAAGATCTTTCAACCTCCAAATTAATCACTTAACAATTAATCACCGGTCCCCACAGAATAGGGACTTCTCTTTTGTCTTTCTGGAAAGTGTTGAGGTCAGGAATTCTTATCCTAATTACAAAGAATTAAAAAAACAAAAAACAAAAAAAAGTAAAGGAATATTTCCATCTACAAGCATATTATTATTCAGGACAGTTTTCTATTTTGCCAAACAGAATTGAACTCATATATGAAAGAAAAGCCATGAAGACAACTTCACTTAGATCACACAAGTGGCCTTTCTCTTCATCATGATCATGCTCTCCCACATTTTGTAGTTGGATTCTGTCTTGACTTGTGGAAGGTTTTGAAATCTTTGCATGTGAACTCGAAGAAGAAGCAGCCCTCTGGCTTGGCTTGTTATCGGGCAAGAGCTTCAGTGTAATTCCCATGCCGATCAGCAGCAGCCCTGTCCCATGCTGCTCTGTCAGCGGCTTTGTGAATATCATGTACGATAGTAGCAACGTTACCGCCTTCCTTGCCGTCGTCACCTGTCAAAAAATTCGGTGTTAAAAATTTGAACACATTATAAGTAATTTTGCACAAATGCCGAGAGCTCCACCATCGCGATCCCCTAGCTCCGCACCTAATTCGGAGCCACCTTCCAGTAAAGTGCGGAATTGGAGACTCGTAATGCCCCTAACTAAAGCTTTGTATTACCATATGATAGCGTGTAAATAAACAAACAATACATAGAAACTAAAGTAAAATTCTAGGGTGCTTTACTTTTTTAAAGTGGCACGGTTACAAGAAAAAGGGACAAAGTGACTTTTGCAGTATTAAATAAATTACTCAAAATATTAATAAAATTATCAAAAAAGGAAATATTAATAGAATCTTGTGGTCACATTGATGGGAAATCGTAAAGTCATATGACATGAAAGAAAGAATGATTTTATCCATTTGTGCATAAACTAGAATGGGCAATGCAAGAAAAAAAATAAATAAACAAAAACTTTAAGAATAGAATGTACCATACCATGGCTGTAGTTGCAGCACCAAAAAGGGCAATTAGGGAGGAGAACAGAAACTTGGCCTATGAATGTGGCCATGGCTTCAAACACCAACACACCATACACGTAGGGATGCTGTTTAACGACACGAAAAAAAATATATTAGTCGCGTAGAGAAAAGCACGAGACGTGTGGGAGTGACAAAAATGAAAAAAAAAAAAAAATATATATATATATATATATATATATATACACACACACGAAAACTAATAGGAACCGCCAATGCAGATTCTATCTGTGGGATTCACATGTAGGATTCGCACCCTTGTGCCTTGTAACGGTCGGTAAGCTCGAGAAAATTGAGGGGAATTATTTTAAGTACCTGAGAACAAGAATTCCATGCTTTGAATAATTCTCCAGTGAAAAGCATGGGTGGGATCAAGAAGGGCAGACCCACAACAGTTGAACAAAACAGCATTTCAGTCTGTGCATAGAATTAGGAATGTCATTGACAAGCCATCACATTTTTTCCATGAAAATTTCTCTCTCTCTCTCTCTCTCTCTCTATATATATATATATATGTATATGTATATGTATGTCTATGTATCTACACTCACATTTTGAGACATAAGACAGAGACAAAACAAGAGGAAATGAAATGAGAATTTGAAATCATAGTCACCTGAGTTGTCTCAGGATTCAAGGTGAAGATTGCTTCTTGCAAATTTCCCAGGAAGGAATCCATGATTAGAGCACCGGAGACCATCACGACACCGATAACACTAAAGTTCGGAGAAGTTTGTGCATCGGCTAAGGTGAAGAGGATCAAGCCAACAACCAAAAGAACCGCGGAAACATATTCATGTGGCGGGTATTTCCTTCTTAATCCGGGTATAAAAGCCCCCATTATCATCACGGGCAAAACCTATAACACCAAAATTCAATTAACCAACACTAAAAAAACTCGGCATTCGTTTATCATATCAACCAGATCGACGATTTTAATATCCGTTTCGATTCAATAATAACAACTATGATAATTTAGTAAGCACATAAATATGTACATATATGTATATATACACGCATATATGTATATACCTTAGTTGACTTGAACATGAGTTGGGCAGGGTAGTTGAGGAAGGCCAAGGAGCCTTTGGTGAGGCCATGAGAGCCCATGAGAACAGCAGAGAGGTTCACATAAGTCTTCCATGGGTTCACCATTTGCTTGGTGCTGAATCCTTGAAGGTAAATCAGGAAAATATACACAAATCCTTGAACAAATGTGAAGTACCAACCATAGCTGGAACAACAAATTCATCATCATCACAATCAAGAAAAAGTAAAATGATAGAAAAATTACTAAAAAAAAAAAATTACCCATTTTCTGTACTTACCTAAATTGAAGCCTGTTATACACGTATTCCTAAAAATTTGACCAAAAAAAAAAAAAAAAAAAGAATTTAGTAATACCATCTCCTACACTACCAAGTTATTCCAGCTAAAAGAAATAATAAATATATATACGAGTATATTAACATATATATATATATATATTTTATATATGAGAGCTTCAACAGTGAACAAGATTAAAAGGGGAAAAAAAAAAGAGTGGGTGGTCCCAGTAAGCAGCTGAGGTCTAAGCTTTGTTTATTTATTCGTTTTCTTTGCAGCCAAACAAAGAATAAAAACGGGTCATTCCATTTCCAAGAAAAATAAAAATAAAGAACTCATCCTTAACGTATAATTAGCAGCTAATCAAGAGAGAGGGAGAGAGAGAGAGAGAAAGAGAGGGAGAAAAGAAAGAAAAAAAGAAGTCAACTCCATTTAGATTATTTTCCCGGGAACCAAACAGAACAGAAACAGAACAGAGCAGAGCACGCAAGATATGAAAAAACGAGAAAGAAAAAGAAAAACCCAGAAGGGAAAAAAAAAAAAAAGGTTGTGTTTACCTCGCAGATGCCATTGACGAGGTAACCAAAGAAGAACCCAGAAGAGCACAAGAGGAATTGCTTCCATCTGGGTTTGTCGGAGAGAGAAATTCCAAACAGAGACCGGCTTTGCTCTTCGTTCCTCATCTCAAACTCTCTCAAACAAACAAGAAAATTCGAAGAGAATCAAGAAACGAAGAAGAAGAAGAAAAGGAGAGTTTTTTTTTTTTTTTTGGGTTTTTTAATGGCGGACTTCTTGTTGCATGTTGGCTTTCCCAAGAAACTCAGGCGAAATATGGGAAAGCGGTATCGGTTTGATTACGGTGACTTTTTTTGGAACAAATAAAGAATTGAAGTTATTGAACTGTATCATTGAAATCAAAGCCAAAAAGAAGAGCAAGAGAGAGAAAGGGAAGTGGGGTTTTAGAGAGAGAAATAGAGAGCGAGAGTGTGATACTGATATGTATTATATGTGTGTATATAGACATATATATATATATATACGTGTATGATATTCCAGAAGCCGGTTCTCTTTTTTTTTTTTTCGGTGTTTTTGGTGTTAAAGGGTATGCAGAGAGAGAGAGAGAGGCAGTTTCTTTAATAAGAGAGATTTTCCTAAGTAGGTTTTCCTTTGCAATTTTTTTTTATAATTATTTTATTGCAATTTTTGTAGTTATTTTATTTTTGTATTTCTTTTCCTGAATATAGGTGGGGCCGTTATGTGTCGTGTACCTCTTTGATTTTTCTTTCATGTTTTGTTTATTAGGAATTGAGAGAGAGTTGCTCAAAAAAATAAAAATGAAAATGAAAATAAAAAATTTTGAGAGAGAGGTTGGCTGATTCTGAGCTATCTTTACTTGGTCTCCATTCTTCATGTGATTAAAGTAGTACTTTGCATGAATGAACTCTCAACTTTTCCTAATTTACAAAATTGAACTTCAAACTTTTAATTTTGATATTTAGAACTATAAATCAACAATTTTTAATTGTTAATTAGCAAATGGTAATTACGGTATTGAATGCTAAAATTTAAAAGTTTAAGGTGTAAATTATCAACTAATAATAGAATTTGGGTGCATTTATGTAAAAATTAAAGGCCATTTTTCACTAAAGAAGAACATTCGTTGTTGGACCATAGTTACAATGAGTTTTCAAATTTAGGGTTTCATTTGTTAAAAGTTAGAATTTTGGAGTTCAAGGTGTTGAAACTTGATAAGTTTGGTGTAAATGCGAGGGAAAAAAAAAACACCCTATATATCTTTCCTCTTATTATATTCTTAAGAAAATGCTTTAATTTATTTCATTTCAATTTTTACTTTTTTTTTTTTTTTGGCTAAAAATTTCATTTCATTTTTACTTAATTCGCTTCTCAAGTGTCTAAATTTTTGGAGTGAAATTAGGGATCCGAAACAACAGATTTCTGATTGGAAGTTATAATGACAAGCAACAGCTTCAATTTAATTAGTTAATAAGAGAGATCTGATTTTTTTTTTTTTTTTTTCAAGTTTAGATTTTGTGCACATAGTTTAATTATATTACCTATTATGAAATCAGAATTGATGATATTTCATTAAAGTGCACGTGGTAATAGCTAAAAATGAAGACAGTGCACATGATAATTCATTAAACTTAGAGTTTTAATTAGAAACGAGTTGTGTATGTTTAATTGAAAATGAACTTTCTAAAGTTAAAAATGTAAAATCTTGAAATGTGTTTGAAAAAAAAATAACAATATGGATCTTTTTTCATTTCTCTCATCATTATGCTAAATAATTTTTTAAAAAAATTATCTCATTTTGACTTGAAATAAAAAAAAGTTATGGATTTTTAAAATTTGGGTTTTATGAAAATGTAAGAGAGAGATATGAAGATGTGAATAGTAAAATTGGTTTACTTTTGGAAAAAAAAAAAACAAAAAAATAATTGAAAAACTCCATCTAGAGTTAATGCCCAAACAACCCCTAAATCATATTTTATAATAAAGACAAAAAAAATAATATTTAAAAATAATATTGATGGTATCTTTCAAAAGGCTTTCTAAAAAAATTCCCTAAGAAAAACAGCTTCCAAAAACTACTTTATTTTTCACCTTTTTCTTGTAGCCAATTTGAAGGGGTGGAAAATGCTAATGATATAAAAATATACTAGATTTCTAATCAATTTTTAAAAATTGGAAAAGAAAATATAGAATGATTTTATTTACTTATTTATTTATTGACTGTGACTTCAGATTACTTTTGGATGTACTCTAAGTTGTGACTCCATGTGATCAAAGCTAAAGAGTACATTTTCGAACTATCTAAAGGATTTCTAGAATTATATCCATGTTGTTCTTTTTCAATAACATGTAATTTATTAATAAGGAGAACAAGCACAATATATTCTAAAAGTTATAAGAAAAAAAATGAAATTCTTTTTTCCAATTTTTCACACCAACAAAGGATCATTATAGAAACAACCTTTGTCAATTTATGTCTATAGACATCTTAGTACTATAGTTGTGAATCACATGTTCTCGAGTTAAGAATCATGATAATCTTGTGAAAGACTTATTCTAATTTCCCTTTTCTAATCTCGTAGGAACATAATATTTGTTCAACTTGAGTTTTAAAATGCACAATTTTGCTCAAACCTAATTAACCGAGTGTAAAGAGACAACTTGGAATGTTCGGTTGAGGACATTTCCTATTCTCATTCCCCTGTCAACGAAAATTATAGTAAATAACATTTTTACATAATTAAAGGAAGTAAATAATTTTAATTTAAAATATTTGAAATTAATAGAAAATTTACCAAGTAAATAAAAAATTTTATTTACTTAATAAGTTTGTTATTGAATACTATTTATTTTAAATATATTTAAAACATGTTATTTGTAAAAGCACTAATTACTTCTTTCTCTCTAAAATCAATTAGTTAAATAAGTATTTTAATGCTAATAAATGTTTAATAGCATGAAATAGGTAGGGTTGCCTAAGTTTTCCCAAGTAGCACCCAAATTTTTAAGATAATTATATGTGGATTTTTTTTTAATGTTTTGCGATTATAATATACGTGAAATTGTGTTCATGAGATTGCCCTTTTCGCATTTGAGTAATTGGAGTCAAATCATGTTCTTAATTGATTTGGTTACTTTTCTTTTCTTTTTTTCTTTTCTTTTTTCTCATTCTAGTTCTTTAATTTTTCTAATGCGATGTTTTAGAAAATCTTCTTTCTTTCAACAGAATATTAGTACAAATAACTGACTCAAAAAATTAATCTTTAGAAAAAAAAAAAAAACTTTTATAAGTAATTAATCTTTAGTAATTGCTACGTATAGATTGGTCCCAAGCAGAAATATAGATAGGTAGTTTTGGGTGAAGAAAAGCCAAATCTCCTTTAAAACTCGGGTATTCCAAACAAAATGTATTGTCAAATTATTACATAATAAGTAGGGATGGCAACAGTCGGGATGAGAATTGCTTCCCTATCTCCCTTCGTGTCCTTCAAAAGATTCTTCATTCCCGCTTTTATTCTTGGTTAAGAAGAGACAGGGACGAGATTGGGTAATCGTCATTGAAGATGTCTTCCTATACCCACCTTAATCTCTATCATAATATTCATAAACGACAAATATTTCAACAAGTAAGAAATATAAAATTTTAAAAAAATTAGGTTCGGTGGTCTATTGGTCACTCAATTTAATATATGACAAAACTTTTTTTTTTATTTTTTTATTTTTTATAGCAAAATGGCTATTTGCCATGCTCAATTCACTGATTTAACAAAATAATAATATAATGTGGTCATGGAACTAACTTTTAAAAACTTTGGCCATTAGTTAAAAAACTTATTAAAGAAAGATATTTACCTTTAAATCTTTTTTTTTTTTAAATGCCTTCAAAAAAATCTCAAAATAAAAAATAAAAAATAAAAGCTAAATTTCATCGTAAATTCAATCTAAGTTCAACAATCCCAGTAAAAAACAAATTTCGAAGAAATAAGTATAGAAAAATGTATTAGGGATCATAATTATTTCTAAAATAGTTATTAAAAATGAATAATAAAAATACATGTTAAAAATAAATAATATATAGAATTTGAAAGATGAGTCTTCTATTCCCGTCCTGACCACGATCTGGGATTAAATTTTTTTTTTTTTTTCTTTTCCTGCCATAACCTCGTGAACAATGATTTTATTAAGATACCATTTTCATGAAACATTATTCATTTCAGTAACCAGTGCCAATTTTGTCTATTTTTCATGTTTGAAATCTCTCTCTATCACTCTCTTTCTCTCTTATTGATAATCTCTACATTTTAATATTATAATAATTCTCACTCGTTTTTTGGTTTAAAAACTTTTACGTAATAAACTTATGTTTCTGATATAGCATGGTAACTGTTGATGCCGAGAATGTCTCCGGCAACAACACCCAAAGTAACACTGTCGTCCGGTCAAATCAGGCCAAAAGCTCCACCGTCGGTCACCTGCAAAAGGGAAGCACCTCGGAATGAGGGGGACACCGGTGTGGTGTCTCCCGTGGGCACTCCGATGCCTAAGTCAGTAATGATTCTGATGAGCGTAGGGAGAGGCAGAGATTTGGCAAGGCAAAAAATGACCGTACCTGAATGTGTGTGTTTTTCCTCTATTTATAGGCGTCTTCCCCGGACTCGGGTGCTCGGGGCGACCCGGTCGGGTCGGCTACCTAGGGCGCTCGGCAGGGGGCTAGGGTTGTAGGCCTGCAGGGGCTATTGGCCCAATGGGCGTGTGCCACGTGGGGTCTGACTCCGAGTGGGGGACAGAAGGGTGTCCGCCGACGGCGCCTGCAGGGGCAGGTTTGGTGTCAGAGTAGGTGGCGGCGGGTGGCGAAGTGATGTTCTGCAGGAGTCGGTGGGCGGCGACTGTAACAGATGGGTGCCAGGGCAGGTACAGCGTCAGCTGAGGTGACCGTGGGCCCGGATGACCCTAGCAAACCCGGAGGCAGCCGATACGATGGTTATCCCGAGAACATCGTTGTCCGCGTACACAGCCAGCTCTTGCGCGGTCAAAGGATCTTGTCGGCCAGTGCCTCGGTCTGCCGACCATCCGAGACGGTGAGTGTATCTCCGAGAAGGTAGGAAGATCGAGGGAAGTGGTCGGCGGTGGTACTTTGTGGTCGGAGCAGAAACCGACATCAACAGTAACGATATATGTGTGTGTGTTTGTGTGTGTGTGTATGTATGTATGTACGTATGAAAAACTTGTAGTAAGCATGTCATAATTATCATATATATATATATATATAGATAATTATCATATATATAGACGTCTATACGTCTATTTTATTTGCAAGCAGAGGAATCTTATACATTAATTCTTATAGAATAGGTTTGGTATACATAACTAATTAACTTTCTTGAACTGGCTTCTTAATAACATTTGAAATTAAACTAGTCAACTTATAATTAGCCCTTTTAATAAGATATTTTTCAAATAATTAGTTTCAGTACGAATTAAACAAAAAAAGGTTGATTTTTTTTTTTTAAAAGGGATTCTATCCTGCAAAGTTGAATTTATTTATTTTTATTTGTTTGATATAGCAATATAAATATCATCTAACAAAGAATTTAAAAAAAAAAAAAAAGAACATATTCTAGTTAGAAGGAAAAAAAAACGAATAAATTAATTAGATATAGAGTTGAAAATTAATACAACAACTCAAATATGAAATATGTATATTGTACGACATCTTTTTTTTTTCTTGGTGTTTATAACATATGATAGTTGGGTTCAACATATTACTTATATGATACATCTCTTTTTCTTTTTTTCTTTTTTTTTTTAACTTTTTTAATTTAGTGTATAGTTTCGTTCAATACATTAATATTGGTATGCTACATCTCTCTCACAGAAATGGATTTGTAATAGTGACGAACAATTTCCATTTTGCCTTGTTTCCTTGTTTAGCAATTATAATAATGAAAGAACAAATTGACTAGAAACAGTATGTGCATACACGACAGCACACTTAAATTCACTTAATTAAAAGAAGGCTTTAAAGATTTTCGTCAGCTAAGAAGGTTACGTACTCTGTATACATATATATATGTATACATTATATATATGTATATAGGCAATTAGTTAGGGACCACGTAACCATATATCAATTGAAAATTGCCATTTCGTTGATGACAATTTTATTTAGCAAAAAGAAAAGGGCAAAAATCCAGATCAGAACACACACCCAACCCCACCACCCCCCCCCCCCCCCCCCCCAAAAAAAAAAAGAACGGTGAAAATACAGCTGAAATTAGCTATTAATATATATAATTTACACAAGTATTATCGAGTTTATTTTTAATCAACCAGCCAATAATGTAATTAACCAAAAAGATATTTATTCACCAATAAAATAATAAGCTAAAGTTGGATTGCTGGCCTTTGTGACCTCTATGTATATTACTCAGTTTGTCACTTTGAACAAAAAGATTTTGTGAATGTTAACTTATTAAGTGAAGTTATCCAATATCATTATATGTCTGTTATTATTATTATTATATATTTACAATATAGGATTTGGGATTATTTTTACCGATAATAATGAATTAGCCAATTATAATCATTATGGTAGTGTAGTTGACTTTTTAAAATTATGCCTTTAATTAAAATCTGGCATTTTGAAATATTAACCATCAATGCAATTAATTAACTAGTCCAACTAAGTGAAAAAAAAGTTGTACAACTTGTTAACTTTCGATCCTACTAATTTTTAAAAGTTTTTGTTTACATAAATTAGCATGATCAATTATTTAATCACATTGGATAATTTACTCATTTTAATTAAGTAATTTTTTTTTATTAACATGTGAAAAAATTTAAGAGAATTTGGATTTTAAAGCTACGTGTTTTAATTTTTTTAAAGGAGATTCTTTAAGTTATGGGATTTTTATATTATAACGTCGTAATAATAATATAAATAGTTATGTTTACATGTGTGTGTGTGTATATATATATATATATATATATATGTAATAGAGGTAGCAGGAATATCAATATCGATAGAAAAAAATATTCCTTATAATAAACAAAATAGTTTAACCAGTTGTTGAAGTAGTAAAGTACAAAGAGTTTTTTTTTTTTTTTTTTTTTCACCAACAAAAGGAAAGGGGTATTTCTTCACGTTTTTGTTTGCACGCATAATTGGCAAGGCGGATAGAATCAAGCTGCATTGAAATAATAAAAAATAAAAACTTAAACTTTTTTTTAAACGGGAATTTCATTAAATTTAATAAGTAGATACAAAGACAAAATATAATAAATGATTATGTAATACATGAGACAAAACTCTTTTATCAGTAGAATCTGATGACGTTTAAAGGGAGAGACGTATGCTTGAGACTCGATAACGGGTCCATATCTCAGCACACTGAAATCAAGCACATGTAAGGCTCTTTTTGACAAAACTCCTACAATCGATAGAATATCCTAATTGATCATGGGCCAAGACTCAGTTGCACTACGGTTACCACTAACTCTGCATAGAAGCAATTATAGCAGGACCAAAACAACGTCACGACTCAGATCTGGTGAACAAACAATCAATGCGGAAGGTGGAGAAACTACCTCCATTATTAAAATTAACAAACTGAAACACAATACCCGCATAAAAGACAATGAAGACATCGTCATTATTACACAAAAAACTACAAACCAAAAAATAAAAAAACCAATCATATAGAAAAGAGTCTTTGGTGAAAACAAGATCCATATCGTCAAGAGAAACAAGGTTGCCGAAACCGAGCTACTGCAGGACCTCCTCGTCTTGCTCCTTCTCGTAACGCCAATCCTCCTCTTATGGGCTCGTCTCTTTCAAGACTCTCACCTCTATCTTTAAGGCCGGAAAAACAAAGACAGTTCAGAGGTTGTCACTAGAGTCTGACCCAATACAAGAAACGATTGAAAAGCCCTAACTCTCATGTGATAAAGAAAGAAGAGAAGAGAGAGACAAGAGATATTCCTTTATATATAGTTAATATAAAATCTCAACTCTTTTAAGATGTTACTTGCATTTTTTTTTTCCCCTCTTTTTTATTTTTTTAATTTGAAAATATATGGATTTCATCTTTACATCTTCTCATAGAATCAAGTGTAAAATTTTCATTATATTATAACTATCATCACTCTTCGCTTTTAGCGTAAGTTTTTGTAATTGATACGATAATAAATTTTTAGTGTAGATCTCGATTTTTATCAACTTAAAAGCACGCATTTAATGCCTTTAGAAGCTAGTATTTTGAAGGGGGGAAAAAAATCAACAAATAAAAACACTAATAAGACGAAATATAAAACCACAATTAAACTTTGAAATCTGGGTGGACAAAACTTAGTGCCACTATAAATTATATCCAGGTGGAATACATTCTTTTTATCTATAATTTAAAATTTCAAACTAAAATAAATTAAAAAAATAAAAGAAATAGATTTATTGTTTTATGAGCCTTACATCAAAGAATGGTGATTTTTTTTTTTTTTTTCAATCACCATAAACCAATCAACTTTTATTTTTAATTTCATTATTATTATATTTTTTTTAAACAGCTTTTTTTTTTTTTTTTTTGCTAGAAATATTTTTGATCAGTTGTAAACATTATATGAATTTTTATGCAAAAAAAAAAAAAAAAAAAAAAGCGCACATGGGAAATTGGAAGTGACACCAACAATTTAATTAAAGTTTGGCAGTGTCGAAAACATCAGCACATATTAATACTTATGACACGTTTCTAGGAGAAATTCCACGTTGCCACTGTTTAGGTCCTGCCGTTTATTCACGGTTCATTTATTGTTATCATATTATGACATGTAAATTAAAAATAATATTTTAATTTAAATATCATATTGCATTAATTAAAAGATTATGACCTTTTAAAAAAAATAAATAAAAGACTATAGTAGTTAACTTGTCATGTGGTATTCTTAAAGAGACACGGATTGAGTCATAAACAAGTGAATACATAAATCATATCAATTCTTATATCCCTAAATAATTCACAAATCTATCCAAGTAAGGGGGAGTCTTTTTCTAATGTGCTAATTAAAAAATTTATTAGTATCATCGTGTTTTTTTATCTCCCCTTTTTATAAAAGAAATTTCGGAGTTTATTAAAGGAAAAAAAAAAAAAAAAGGACGTGACATAATTCTTCTCAAATGATAGATATTGCTTCACACGAATTATCATGAGTTTAAAATTGCATAATATATTAAAACAGATAAAACCTTTTAAGTCATATTGAGCATCGGATTTAGGAATATTATTAGAATAGGAAAGTGAAGATATCGTACTATTAATGAACAAAAAGGAGAATCATTTAAAAGCAAATGGCTAAATTAAAAGTGCCAAAAAAACAAAAGAAGAAGAAGCCAATGACCAATTAACAAAATTGTAGAAAACATTGTCGATTATGGGCTAATTAGTCCAAAAGACAACCTTGCCTACCAGTGGTATTGGAACTAATTTTATATTTCTCTTTATTTAGCAAGTCATATGAGGGAGAGGACAAATGATTAAATTACCTCTAACAATGCGTGTAATGGAACAAAAGATTCCAAAAGAAACTGGAAAATTATTACTAGTTTTCCACCTAAAAATTTAACAACTTAATCTCTAAATTTTTTTTTTGGTAATCTATCTCTGCATTTACAATTTTTAAAACCGTCATATTGTTTTTTTCTCACATCTGTTAAAATATTGGATCGTTTTTTCCACATACCAACCCAAAAAAGAAAAAAATCACTACTGGTTATTTTTATATAGTTTTAATTACAAATTCGTTATAAAAGTTTAAACCAATCCAATTATATATCAAATTTAAACCTAAATTTTAAAGTAAATCTTTATTGAAATTAAGTAAAAATGACCAGTAATATCCTCTTTGGGTTGTTGTATATCGGACCTGAGCAAAAATACCATAGGATCATGAATAGTACGTTCGGGGGATATTTGCCAAGGGGGGAAAAAATCATATGAGACTAGTTTTAGAACGTGTAGTTCATGTTAGAATTTTCTGACTTTGCGTACTCTAAACAATTAATGAAGAAGACAAATCCTGCCACGTCAATGGAAAGCAACCAAAAAAAAGACTCCTAAGAAACCCCACAAGAGTTCTCACTATCATAGTTAGCTATCCAACAAAACACAATTTTGCAAGTTTTAACCTTTTCCAAATCCAAACGAATATTTTAATAATATACAAAATGAGTCATGTGCGGTAGTCCCCTTTTAATAAGGAACTTCAAAATTCATAGGACAGTTTCTAATTTATAGGAAATTTATCTCCTCAGTTTTGTGTGCTAAATAATTTAGCCTAGTTTTTTTGGGTCCATCTGTAATAGGAAATAACATTATTAGAAACCCAAGTGGTCCTTCTTTTTGATTATTCATTACTTGCATACAAATTTTCCTGCAACAAAGTACTACCTTATTGGTATTCTTTTTCTGCACGCAAAATCTTAGAATTGTATCGTCAGGATATGTTAAGAACTGAAATAGTAAAGCTAATTTGTTTATCAAAATTTTTGTATTACGCAATGATATGTGTGTGTGTATATATATATATGTAATTAAGTTCTTGTATATGTTGTAAAACCGGCCTATAGTACGTAAATGAGTGTTAATGTCGTAATATGTTCCGACCACAAAGTACCACTTCCGACCACTTTCTGCGATTCGTACCCACCTCCTCGAGTATGGGTCGAGTAGCCGGACGTCGACCGACCAGAAATATTAGCCGACCACGCTCCTCAGCCTCGCGAGAATGGGCAGTGTACTCGGACAAGATTGTGCTCGGATCCCCTATCCAAGTGGTGGATCCCAGACTTGTATAGGTCACCCGGGCCCACATTCCACCTCATCTCACAGTTAACGCCAACCATGTCCTTATACCCATCAACTACAGGAGTTGTCCACCTACTCCTGCAGCACATCACATCACCAACCGCCGCCACCTACTCTGACAGGGCCTGCCCCTGCAGGCGCCGGTGACAGCCACCCTTCTGTCCCCTACGTCGAGTCAGGTTCCACGTGGCGCCAATCCATTGGGCCATTAGCCCCTGCAGGCCTAAACCCTAGCCCCCCATCGGGTGCCCTAGGTAGCCGACCCGACCGGGTTGCCCCGAGCACCCGGACCCAGGAAGAATGCCTATAAATAGAGGAAAAACTCACAAACTCAGGTATGGTCATTTTTGCCTTGCCAAATCTCTGCCTTGCCAAATCTCTGCCTCTCCCTACACTCATCAGTTCCCTTACTGACTTAAGCATCGGAGTGCCTACGGCAGACACCACACCGGTGTTCCCGTTATCCTGAGGTGCTTCCATTTTGCAGGTGACCGACAGCGGAGTGACTGGCCTGTTCTGACCGGACAACCCTGTTACACTGGTGTTGTTGCCGGAGGCGTTTTCGGCATCAACATTTTGGCGCTAGAAGGAGAGCCCCGCGCCTTTCCAACAACCTCGAACTTTTCATCACTCGCGCTCCCCAAGCGCCCGACCCTCCAAGCCATGGCTGAACAAGACAACCAAGGTTTCCAAGATGTAGACAACCCGGCGCCCACCGGCTCGAGGGGCACCTAGAGGACCCAGCGCGGAGAAGAGCCCGGGCGCAGCGAAGGCCCACCCAGACGGAGATCCTCACGGAGAACGTCCGAGACCTTACCGAGCTCGTCAGGTCGTTGGTGGAGGCACACAGAGACACGAACGTTGTCCAATTCCCCGACGAACCACCCGAGGCGGCCGAGTCCACGCCGAACAGGCCCCCAGGGTCAGGAAGCCGACAGCGTAACCCCTCGCCCTCGGGCGATAGGGGGAGTGACCGGTCGCAACGCAAGGGCCTAGGGCGGCAGCCATAGGAGGGGGCAAAACCAAGCAGGGTGCGGTCTAGAAGCCGTCATTCACAGGCTACTCGCTCGGGAGCAGCCGAGCAACCAGCGGCGACAGGTGGCAACCAAGGTAACCGCATGAGAGATACCGTGCACATCTGGGGGAGCACAACTTCTGTTTTTAATCGATTGGGGAGGCCGGCAGCCCACCGGCGTTTGGGCCGGGAGCGCTCTGTCGACAAGCCTGCCAAGACCGAGGACTACAATCAAACCAGACTGGACCAGCTCCAGCGGTAGCTCGACCAGCTCGTGGGCTAGCAGTACGAGATGGACCAGTTTGGGATGGTGGACCTGCCCTTTACTCCGGCCATCATGCCGTCTCCTTACCCGGCTAGGTTCAAGATGCAGTCTGTGGCTTCCTATGACGGTTCCACAGATGCGGATGAGCACATCGAGAACTACCAAGCTCATATGCTAATTCAGAACGCCAATGAGGCTGCTCTGTGCAAATCATTCTGCCTAACCCTGTCTGGGCCTGCTCGCCAGTGGTATCGGAGGCTGGCTCCCGGATCGATCGGCTGTTTTAAACAGCTCACCGACGCCTTTGCGGCCGCCTTCTTGAGCTCAAAGACCAGGAAGCTAGAAGCATCCCACTTGTTCAGCATTAAGCAAGGCGAGACGGAGGCACTGAAAGATTACCTCGAGCGCTTCGACAAAGCAGTCGTGCAGGTCGAGACCTGCACCGACGAAACTTTGATGGGGGCGTTCCGAGAAGGCATCAAGGACGCGCGCCTCGTCTGGACGCTCGCCTACGATAGGCCGTCCACCTTCGCGCAATTGAGTGGGATCGCCTGGAGGCACGCCGAGGCCGACAAGTACGTCCGAGGACGTGGCCTGGTAGGCCGACAAGTACGTCCGAGGACGTGGCCTGGTAGCCAGAGAACAACCCCAGCTTCCCGGAAGGAAGTCGGACAAAAACCAAACCAACCAGGGCCGACAAGACAAAGGGAAGGCCGTGGTCGTGGACAACCGGGCTCCGTCCAACCCTACTCCGAGAACACCAGTTGGGAGATTTCAGCAGTACACCCCGCTGGTGACGACCATTGAGCACGTTCTCAACCAGGTGAGCGGTCGAGGACTGCTACGAGATCCACCACCACTCCGAGCAGACCGTGCACGGAGGAATCAGAATAGGTACTGTAACTTCCACAAGGACGTGGGCCACGACACTAAAAGACTGCATATAGCTCCAAGACCAGATCGAGCTGCTGATCCGCGATGGCCACTTGCGGGAGTTCGTGGAAAGAATCATCACCCCAGCGGGGCCGAGCAGACCTGCGCAGGCCCCAAGGCAGAATCCGAGACCTAGCGACCGGACTGACGAGCCGGAGTAGGAGCACATAGTCTACACCATCTTTGGTGGAACGGCAACTGGGGACACAGCCAGTAGCCGGAGAAGCTATGTCCGCGAGGCTCGTCGGTACGCTCGCAGGGAGTACATCAACATGGCGGAGCATATCTCCAAGATATGCCGTCAGGAAAGCGCCCCGATCATCTTCACGGATGACGAGGAGGACCGGCTGCTCCACCCCCACAACGACGCACTGATCGGCGAGATCCGAGTAGTCGACAACGTCATCCGTCGCGTCCTGATCGACAACGGGAGCTCCGCTGACATCATGTTCATGGACGCGTTCACGAGGCTCAAGATAGAGGGTGCCGTGCTCACGTCCGTCCAAACCCCTCTCTATGAGTTCTCTGGAGAGTGCGTCCGAGCCGCTGGAACTGTCAACCTTCCTGTCACGATCGGGGATGGCCTAGAGAGGGTGACCCGGATGGTTGAGTTCATCGTTGTAGACCGACCGTCCGTCTACAACGTCATCCTGGGAAGGCCGACCCTCAACGCAATAAAGGCGGTAGTCTTCACCTACCACCTAGCAATGAAGTTCCCTACCAAGAGTGGAGTTGGCGTGTTCCGGGGAAACCAGGAGGGGGCGAGGAAATGCTACATGGAGGCGGTCAATAAAGTGTGCCGAAATGCCCCCGCCCAGATCACTGTGGCAGCCGTCTTCACGGTAGACGAAGTCGAAGCCCCTAATGGAGAAGTAACCCGCTTGAGTGACTTGGATCCCAGGATACCCGAGGAGGAGATCTAAGCACACCCGGTCGAGGGCCTGGTCACTTACCAACTGGACCCCAAGCATCCGGAGAGGACGGTGATGCTCGGCTCGAGGCTCAACCCGGGAATCCGAGCAGCACTTGAGGGATTCTTCCAGGAGCACAAGGACGTCTTCGCCTGGTCGCACGAGGATATGCCCGGAATCGACCCCGCAGTGATGTGCCATCATCTGAGCATCAACCCAAGGCATAAGCCCGTGATTCAGAAGAGGAGAGCCTACAACCCGGAGAGGTATGTGGCCATCAACGAGGAAGTGAAGAAGCTGCTCGCGACAGGTTTAATCTGGGAAGTCACCTACCCGGAATGGTTGGCCAACGTCGTCCTGGTCAAGAAGACCACAGGGAAGTGGCGAGTCTGCATAGACTACACATACCTCAACAAAGCATGCCCGAAAGACTACTTCCCGCTTCCTCGGATCGACCAGCTCGTAGACGCGACGGCCGGGCACGAGCTGCTCAGCTTTATGGATGCATACTCGAGGTACAACCAGAAACCCCTGAGCAGATCCGACCAGGTCAAGACGACGTTTACCACCAACCAGGGCCTGTACTGCTACCAGGTCATGTCATTCGGTCTTAAGAACGCCGGAGTGACCTACCAGCGGCTGATGAACAAGATGTTCGCCTCGCTCATTGGAAAATCCATGGAGGTGTACGTGGACGACATGCTGGTAAAGAGCCGGCAAGCGGGCGACCACATCCAGGATCTCCGGGACTGCTTCAACATCCTGCGGCAATACCGGATGAAGCTCAATCCGACCAAGTGCACCTTTGGGGTGGAATCAGGGAAATTCCTCGGATTCATGGTGAAGCATCGGGGAATCAAGATCAACCCCGCGAAGGCCCAGGCCGTCGTCGACCTACAACCGTCGCGGACGACCAAGGAGGTGCAGAGACTAATTAGGATGATCGCAGCCCTCTCCCGGTTTGTGTCCCGGTCAACCGACAAGTGCTTCCCATTCTTCCAAGCGCTCAAGGGCCAAGGTAAGATCAGCTGGGATGACAAGTGCGGGGAAGCCTTCGAAGGCCTGAAAGAGTACCTGGCTAGCCCGCCGCTGCTATCAAAGTCAGTTCCCGGGAAGGTACTGTACGTCTACCTCGCAGTGTCCGAGAAGGCGATTAGTTCCGTCTTGATCCGAGAAGAAGATAAAGTGCAGTGCCCCGTCTACTATAGCAACAAGGCCTTCCAAGGCGCAGAGGGGAGGTACACCCCTCTAGAAGAGCTGGCTTTGGCATTGGTCTCAGCAGCCCGTAAGCTGAGGCCATACTTCCAGGGTCACCCGATCCGTGTCCCGACCAGCTACCCACTCCGCCAGGTTCTCCAGAACCCCGAGTTGTCATGGCGGATCGCGAAGTGGGGCCATAGAGCTTGGAGAGTTTGACATCGAATACATTCCACGCATCGCGGTCAAGGCGCAAACATTAGCCGACTTCGTGGCCGAATTCACGGGCGCCCCCGAACCGACTCCGGAGTCCTCGGAGAAGGCGGTCGATGCACCCGTGATAGTCGGCCCGGCAGCTCATGACCCGGACACCCCAAGGTAGAAGCTATTCGTTGACGGGTCCTTAAACGCGGGGGGCTCCGGGGCAGGACTTGTCCTGATAAGCCCCAACCAGTACAAGACAAGCCAGGCACTTCGCTTCAACTTCAAGGCGTCCAATAATGAAGCGGAGTACGAAGCTGTTATTGCCGGACTCGGTCTAGCCTGAGAACTTGGTGTGTAAGACATCGAAGTGTTCAGCGACGCGATGCTCATTGTCAATCAGGTGACGGGGGAGTTCCAGGCAAAGGAGGATAGAATGGCGAAGTATCTGGGCAAGGTGAAAGTCCTGCTCGGCCAATTCAAGAGCCAGGTGGTTACCCGGATACCGCGTTCGGAGAACATCAAGGCAGATGCCCTCGCTCGACTCGCCTCGGGGAATGACCTCAATGGTCTGGTCTCGTTCCCCATTGAACGGCTAGACCAGCCAAGCATCGAGCGAGAAGAGCAAGTCCTCTGTTCCGAGAACGCCGTTATTTGGATGGACCTGATCGTTAGATACCTCACCGAGTCCAAGCTACCCGAGAACCGAGAAGAAGCTCGGCGAGTCAAGAACACCTCGGCAAGGTACACACTCATCAATGAAAAACTATACCGCCGATGATACTCTTTTCCCTACCAACGCTACGTCGGCCCGGCTGAAGCCGAGTACTTAATGAAAGAGATTCACAACGGAGTGTGCGGGAACCATTCGGGAGGAAGAGCCCTGTCTTTCAAGTGCCTTCATCAGGAGTACTACTGGCCGACCATGGGCAAAGATGCGATGTGTTTCACTCAGAAATGCCTCAAGTGCCAGCAATTTGCCAAGGCGATCAGGTCTCACCCCGAGAAGCTGATCTCGGTGGTATGCGCCTAGCCGTTTGCGAAATAGGCCCTCGACCTGATCGGACCACTCACTATGGCTCGGTCACAACTTCGCTATTGCATCGTAGCGATAGACTACCTTACGAAGTGGAGCCATTGGCCCAACAAACAGAGGCAAGGTGCACTGGCTTCTTGTTGAAGAGCATAATTTGTCGATTTGGGCTCCCTTACACCGTGGTAACAGATAATGGGAAGCAGTTCGACAATCCCAAGTTCATCGCACTCTGCGAACAGTTCAGGATTAAGAAAATGCTTTCTTCTCCCGGGCACCCCTAGAGCAACAGGCAGGTGGAGGCCGCCAACAAGACAATCAAGGAGAACTTGAAAAAGAACCTTGAAAGGCATAGGGGGGTTTGGATCGATGAACTACCTCGGGTACTATGGGCCTATTGAACAACTAAGCGCACCGCAACCGGGGAAACCCCGTTCGCGATGGCATTTGGGGTAGAGATTGTCATCCCAGTTGAAATAGGTCTGCTGAGCCTCCGAGTAGAGAATTACGATGAAGAGGACAACGCCGAACAGATGCTTCCCGAGCTCGACCTAATCGAGGAACGGCGTGAACATGCACTAATTCGAACAGCTGTCCGGAACCAGGTCGTAGCCAGGTATTATGACAAGAGGTTCCAACCCCGAGTCTTCCGAATAGGGGATTTTGTGCTAAAAAAGGTGTTGGTCCAAGAACCCGGGCTCGGCTCGTTTGGTCCAAAATGGGACGGTTCGTTCACGGTCACCGAGATAGTCCGCCCGGGAACGTATCGTTTAGCCGACTAGGATGGCAGATTGCTCGGACATCCATGGAATGCCGACCACTTGAAGTGTTTTTATCAGTAACTTTTTGTAAAAATGGCATGGGCCGATATATACAATAGAGTTTACCAAAAAATGTGCAATTATTGGTTACCCTGAATAAAATCTGCCCACGCAGACAACTCCTGTGGTTCTCGGACCACGGAGTTAGGTCCTACGATCGGGCACCGACCAGAATTGGACGTGCCTGACCAGGACCTAACATATATATCTGCCCATGCAGACAACTCCTGTAATCCTCGGACCTCGGAGTTAAGTCGTATGACTGGGCACCGATCAGAATTGGACGTGCCCGACCATGATCCAAGTTTAATTCTGCACCCAGAATTCGTTACAACCAGGTACCCAACCAGCACCAAAGGTGGTTGGACTCGGGTCAACTTTAAGTTCACCCAGACCAACCAGGGGGGAGGGAGTACTCGGATGGAAATGAAAGCAAAGTACCCGGCTAAAAAAAAAAAAATGTGTACGTAAAGATAGCAAAAAATAATAAGCAGACGAAGATGGCAAAAAAGAAAAAAAAATTTGTTCATTAAAAGAAAAAATAAATACATCAAGGTGGAGGGTACAAGTTGGGCACCCTCAAACCCACAAAAAAAAAAGAAAAAAGAAAAAAAAGAGAGGAGGCACAAAGGCAGGCTTTAATCCAGCCGGTCGGGAAAGAGGTCGTCTATCGAGATGTCAAGCGCTGGAGAGGTCGGCTGGTCCGTCGCGGAATGCTCGGGGAGGTCTGGCTGCTCAGGTGCGGCCGGCTGTTCGAGAGCCTCAAGCTGTTCCGGCTCGTCGAGAACAACTATGTTCTCGGGCACTGGGGTAGCGTCGGACACTTCACCCTCCTCCATAGCTTCCTCCGCTGCGGTCTCCTCGGACCAGTCGGGAACAAAAGACCAGTTTACCCAGACCAACGATGGGTTAGTCGCTATAAAACCAGCCTTCATGTCCCACATACAGTCCTGGTACTCGGAGACGAGGCGAGCTCTGAAGTCCTCGGATTCGAGGTACTCCGCCACCGCTTCGGCCCTGGCATCCTTGAGTGCGATGGGAAGGGCGACCTCGAGGTATTGCTTGTGCACGGCTCGGGCGGCAGCAAGCTCTTCCTCAGCTTTCTTCACTGCCGCCTCCATCTCCAACCTCGAAGTCTCCACCTCCTCGGCTTTTCGTTCAGCCCTCGCAGCCCAGTCCTCGGCCCTCCTCAGCTTGTCTTCAGCCGTCCACGCCGACTCCTCGACAGCCTTCGCCTTGTCCTCGGCCACCTTCTTGGCCTCCTCGACGGCGGTCTTGACGGTCCTTGCCTCCTTCTCGGACTTCCTCAGGGCCCTAGCGTCGGCTTCGATGGACTTCAGCTCGTCCGTCATCCGATTCCCATGGGCCCTTGCAGCAGCGCTCCCAGAGAAGTGGACGCACAAGGTCTGGCGACAAGGAAGTTAGAAAACACCAAACATCTGCGTCAAAGGAACCAAAAACAAAATATCGAAGTTGTACTTACCCCGATCAGACTGACGGTGGAGTCGGTGATGGCCTCTATATGGTCGGACCGTCTAGAAGACTCGGCGACCCCGACG
The DNA here is from genome assembly GCA_008635985.1 of Ficus erecta. NCBI lineage: Eukaryota > Viridiplantae > Streptophyta > Magnoliopsida > Rosales > Moraceae > Ficus > Ficus erecta. Next base: position 56,824 of record BKCH01001425.1, on the reverse strand, counting down.
CTGAGCTACTCGGAAAACTTCGAGACCATCACTCGATGGATCAGGACTCAGGACTGGACGGTTCATCCCGGCTGACGCGAGGAGTCGGGGGAGGAACAGTTGGCCTCTCTTCCTGAGGACGGCTGGAGCGAGCCTCGTGCCGACCAGCCGGCCTGTCCTCCCTTGGCCGGTCCTCCCTCGGCTTCTCCGGGCGCATTTCATGGCGAGTCACTGGTCAACTGCTCTGGGCCGCCGAGGGGACAGTGGCTCTGGCTGGAGCCGCGGGGGGCGCCGCCGCCCTGCTCGGCGGCACTACCTCCTTCTCTTTCCCTTTGCCCTTGCCCAGCCTGGCATTCTTCTGGAGCCGGGCCATGCTCTCCTCCAGGGTCGGGCGCTTGGTCCCGCGGCGTTCTCAGTCAGCCATCGGTTTTGCAGAAATAAACACAAGACTGTGAGTGCTTGGATAACCAGATAGAAAACAAAAATAAATAAGCAAATAAATAGTACAATGACCTTCGATCCGGAGGCCTCAGGCAGGGAAGAGATCCCGGATAACCCGGTCCACGTCCTCGTCGGCGACCCGAGGACCCCAAGTTCTAGGGGACAAGTCACCAGACGAAGATCCGCGGACCGTGGCCTCGGGCACCCCCCGTGGAACCCCGGATTGATCGCCTGTGGTCGTGGCGGCTGGGTGGCTTGTCCGAGAGCGGTAATGGACAGTTGGCTGAGGCATGAGAGCGACCGTAACCGTTGGAGGTGCAGTTCTCGGCTGGTCGTCTGGCCGACCAGAAGAGGAGGATGAGTCGACCTAGTGCTGCCTTAGGCTAGCGTCGGCCAAGAGCCCGTGTTGGCTCCGCTCGGGGTCGGACAGCTCCCGCAACGTGTCAATCCTCTCCAAGGTCTGCTCCGAGGCGTGTGGTGCCCGAGTCCACACATAGCCCCTCCTGAACGCCACTGGGACCCTCTCGGACTGGGGGAGTTCGAAATACGACAGGTCCTCGTGCAGCCACCGACCACCCGCATAGAACCAGAGGTGCTTGAATTGTTTGTCCGAGTCCGGGCACCCCGTGATGAAGGTCCCCTTGAAACCTTGGAAGTAGTAGAACCCCTTGGACGAGAGAGCCGACTTCATCCGGTAGAGGTTTTGGAAGGCAACAAACGACATCTTCTCGACGAATTTCGCTACCCACAGAGTGTAGCAGCTGACCAGGACGCGATGTGCGTTCGCGTTCAATTGGGCGGGAGCAACGTTCAGCCTGGTCAGCGTTTGCCTCAGGAACGGATGGAATGGGAGGCGTAGCCCTGCTCGGAAGTACTCGACCGAGAGGGCGATGTGGCCGGTAGGTGGACGAGAAGGAAGGTCGTCAACTCCGGGGACCACAAGGTCCACGTTATCTGGGATCTTGAACTCCCGACGTAGCATGGCCAGGTACCTCTGCGTGACGACGGTTGTGAAATAGTCCGCCGTGTACACTGGTCGGTCACCGGCCAATCTGGCCATCTCCGCGTTGGCCCGGCGATACACCTTGACGTCATTGATGTGCATCCCCCGGCTACTAGGCCGATCGCGGGCTTCGGTATCCTCCCCGGACAGGTCGGTGCTGTCAGACGCCAGATCGTCATCTCGACCAGATGTGCTGGCCTGGCTGGCAGTCCTCTCGGTAGCCTCCTCTCCCTCGGCCGTAAGATCTATGATTGGGGCCGGTTGAACCTGGGAAGCCCCACCTAACTCTTCTATGAATCGGCGATCAGGGGCAGTGCTCGGATCCGCTCGAAGTATCTCCTCCAAGTGTGCAGCCCCCGTCTGCTCTCGGCTGATCGGCGAGACCTGGTCGCTCGGTGATGGTATGTCTGAGATCCCCGACAGATGGTCGGGTGTCCGGCCCCTTGTACCCGTCGCTTCCCCGGCCAACGACGACCTCGTGCTTGACGTTGAAGCTTCGTTACCCCGTGATGTCCAAGCTCTCGGACAAGTTGGCGTTCTCAGAATCAGAAATATCACTCATTTTGACAAGAAAAAAAAACTGTTACCTTCCCGGATGTCCTCGACGCTGGTTTGCTAAGTCTTCTGCTCGGTTGTCCTCGGCATTCTTCGGCAGCTCTCGGCAGAAACTCGATCTTTCGCAAGTGATAGAAAAATGAGGATCACCCCCCAGCTATTTATAGGCGAAAGTTCAGCGAAAAATCTGGGTGCGATTTACGAGGTGACGATTCGGTTTCCCGCCAATCGCCCACGTCAGATTCAAATTTCAAAATTTGAAAGTTTGAAGTATCGCTCTGCCTTCCCACCTATCACGGAACGACACGTGGCACCATCGACACATGGCATCAGATAGTGCCTCCCCGAGAGCTATTTACTGTCCGAGAAGCCGACCACGTACCGACTACGAAAATAAGGTCGAGCAGAGGACGAACAGACGGCTACTCGAGCATCTCTGGCCACGTCAGCCCAGAGATGCTGGGGGGCTTATGTTGATGTCGTAATCTGCTCCGACCACAAAGTACTACTTCCGACCATTTTCTGCGATTCGTTCCCACCTCCTCGAGTATGGGTCGAGTAGCCGGACGTCGGCCGACCAGAAATATTAGCTGACCACGCTCCGCAGCCTCGCGAGATGGGCAGTGTACTCGGACAAGATTGTGCTCGGATCCCCTATCCGAGTGGTGGATCCCAGACTTACATAGGTCACCCGGGCCCACATTCCACCTCATCTCACAGCTGACGCCAACCTTGTTCTTGTACCCATCAACTACAGGAGTCGCCCACCTACTCCTGCAGCACATTACATCACCAACCGCCGCCACCTACTCTGACAGGGCCTGCCCCTGCAGGCGCCGGCGACAGCTACCTTTCTGTCCCCTACGTCGAGTCAGGTTCCACGTGGCGCCAATCCATTGGGCCGTTAGCCCCTACAGGCCTAAACCCTAGCCCCCCATCGGGTGCCCTAGGTAGCCGACCCGACCAGGTTGCCCCAAGCACCCAGACCCGGGAAGAATGCCTATAAATAAAGGAAAAACTCACAAACTCAGGTATGGTCATTTTTGCCTTGCCAAATCTCTGCCTCTGCCTATGCTCATCAGTTCCCTTACTGACTTAAGCATCGGAGTGCCCACGGCAGACACCACACCGGTGTTCCCATCATCCCGAGGTGCTTCCATTTTACAGGTGACCGACAGCGGAGTGACTGGTCTGTTCTGACCGGACAACCCTGTTACACTGGGTGTTGTTGCCAGAGGCGTTTTCGGCATCAATAATGAGCGATCTTCTCGTAGTTTTTATTTTCTATGTCCCATTCATGTTCTTATAATAATATCATAATAAGTTAAAAAATTAATATGATCACCAATGTGAGATGATTTTTAGAATTATAATATGATCTTTTAATTGACGTATTATGATTTTAGTGAAGAGACATGAAAGGGAACAGAAATAAAGGAACAAAGAAGTTGGATCCATTCAAGCCTCTAAATTGGTATCTCACAATAGTTGAGTCACAACCCTACCTGCTTTGAGGTTCGGAGCTACAGGCTTGCATAGTTCTTTTTTTTTTTTTTTTAAGGGGATTGATGGTGTCCTCACGTCCTCTTCCTAATAGTTGGGTGAGCCCATTGGTCGCAACTATGGGATGATAAGAAACCTGGCCCAAAATCCGTGCATCATGACTTAAACCTGAGACTTGATAAAAATGAAGAATTTAAATAGCCTTTCTTACCACTAAACCATCACCACCTGTGGTTTTCTTTTCAATGGTAAATAGTGGTAAGCACCGACGCCTTGTAGCACTGCATTTGAACAGCAACGTCATCTTAGAACGGGTAACATGTGAAAAAAAAAAAATCATTTCAACTTCATCTTCGCTTGCACGACTTAAAAATAAAAGTTTTAATGTTAAACGTTGACTTATGCGGAACTCAACTAAAGGCTTATAGAATAATGGAGAGAAAATTCTCCCCATTTTTTAAAATCAAGATGTGGACCAATAAATAAATGCACAAGTAAGCAGTCACACTACCATATTTTAATTGTGTTTATTTGTTTATTTATTTTATTTTATTTTCTAAAGTTTTTGTTTCATTAGTTGGCCACTTGGCCGTAGGAGAACCGGAAAGGCAATCAAATGTAGAGGTCGACCGCATCCTTGCATGACAGAAATGTTGGTTAAAAAGTAAGCATTGAGCTGTACTTCGTGTTTTGGGATCATCTAATGCTGGATTTTGGGTAAATTTAGATTGGAAATTTTTTTTTTAATAGTATTTATATTTATGCGAGCAAAGTACTATAGAAAACATTTGAAAATGTTCAAAATGTATATAGACGGAGTACCAAACGCATCATTAATTTATGTTTGGCATAGAGAGAAAAAATAAGAAGAGAGAAGTTTAGGGGTTTTTGAAAAGAAAATAGAATTGTTTTTTGTTTGGAAAGAGAGAAAAGTAAAGAGAAAAAGAATTAACAAGTTATGTTTTTTTTATCCTTCAAAATTGGGGAGATATATGTTTAAAAAAAATGTGAATTACATCTTAAATCAATAATCAAACTATCTTTTTTCTACTCAATTGTAACTAATGTAAATTAAGTAATTGAAAAAATAATAATGTAATTGATCATTCATTTTCTATTTGCGTTATCATATAAAACAAGATAAAGAAAAAACAACCTTTCTTTTTTTATTTTATTTTATTTTAATTTTCGTTCTCTCTCTCTCACTGACCCACTAAACAGAGTGTTAAAGTTGGTCATAAAGTGTGCAATATAATAAACAGTAATAGAAACCATATCTCGATGTATGTGTCTAAATTTAACACCACCATTGAAAATGAATTTGAAATTTTAGTTATAAAGTACATGTATCCCTTTAAGTGCACTCGAAGGAAGTGACCAAACTTGGTTCATAAGTAAGCAATATTTTCCATGTAAATGAGCCCTTTAATGCATGTGACTTGGCTGCAATTGGCATATATATATATATATATATATATTTTTTTTTTTTTTTTCTAACCTCAATAATTATACTTTTTTTCTTTCACATTTTTATAGCCTCTAATAATTGTAATTAAATGCGGAGCTACATTAGATCCAAAGGTAACTGTATATCCACCTCAAAGATTGCATACTATAGTATAGTATGCGCCCGTGTATAATTTTTGTTTAACGGAAGAACATGTGAATTAAACTTTACGAAATAGGTAACATATTTACAATAAATTGTTTATTTACTCTTAATAAAAAAAAAACTACTTACTTTGATAAATAAATTATTTATCTAATAAATTTATATTTTACTTCAAATAATTTTTAGAATCTATTGCTTGCTTCAATTATTTACGACAAACATGTTATTTATTTAAGATATATCGTTTGCTTATATAATTAATAAATCATGTAGTAATAATAATGACCAAATGTTTTTGCATAATAGAGTTACCTCGTGTTTTGTGCAAGTAAATAAGACCACTTTAAAATAGAGAGAGAGAGGTTCTGAACTGAAAGAATGGACCCAAAGAACCTGCACAAGGTGCGGAAAGTAAGAAGGATTGCCCAAAGGGGCAACCATACCTTGATCTGTCCATTCGGGGAAAAACAAAAAAACAAACAAACAAACAAACATGCATTCAGCATTATGAAACAAAATCAAAAACAAAAACAAAAAAACAAAAACAAAACAAAAAACAAAAAACAAAATCAAAATCAAAAACAAAAGGCACTAAAGCAGCTATATTCGAACTAACGAGAAAGAAAAGAACAACTGAGTGGGAGTGTGAGAATCGAAAAAAAGATTACTCAATTCTTTCTCTCATTCAAAATTCCAATAAATTCCATTATCTGTTCCTTATATTGAAAATAACTAACCTTGATCTGATTTCTTAAAAATAAAAAAAAATATATAAAAAGTATATCTTGTTGGGAGTCTACAAATAGAAGTCACATTTTAACAAACTATGAAGTTGAAACTGAATTTAAAAAATTTAGGACTACTCGTCTTAATTGGTTAACATTTTGGGATGGTATTCCGAGGTTCTACGTACCTTGATCTAATGAACAAATGGAGCATGATAGTGCTGGTCCTGAACCTAGTTTTAAAATATTTTTGACTCCATATGTGAGTAGGTGTCAGATTCTATATTTAATGTGACACATTACATTTTGTTATAAGGAATTAATATATATGTATATTTATATAATATACTACATTTATAGTTTGCAAAGGTGAAAAGAATGTTTCAGCTGTTCATCATGGCAGAAATGTGATTTGACCAAAAATGGATGTGATTCAGCTCAAAGCCTATGGCTGAAAATAGCAATGATTTGTTTTTGGGCTTTAAATTGGGCCACAAGTCCTTCTTGGTAACTGAAGCCCAAGAGAGAGGCCTCTATGTTTGACCATGTCTGAAGCCCAACAACAATGACTGTTGAACATGTGAATTTGTTGTCTTAGGAAGGACACAGTTTATAGTTAGTTTCCAAGTTTAGTAGCTACCGAGTAGTTTAATCTGTTGGATTATGAGTTTAGTTAGGGTCTGTTTGGATTAAAGATGACAATTTTTTCTGTTAATTCATTAACTCGCAGGGACCCACTTTAATTGGGGCTGGGAAAACCCATTCTAAACGGAATAAAAGTTTACCCATCGAGATTTTCAGAGTGGGGACGGGTTTAGGGGTCATCAATCATTTTCCCTATTACATGTATTGTTTAATTATATATTACTTAATATCTTTTTTTAGTGATAAACTTTAGCATATTTGATATATGGAAAATTAAATACTATGATTTTGATTTATTTGAACTTAAAATATCTTTATATATATGTGTTTTTTTTTTTTTTTTTTTACACTTTTTATTCTTATGTGATGAAAATAAATAATTGGATGAACACGATATCCAACAAGTTCCCTAAACTTGCAACGGGGAAAACATGTCCTATCCTTACCAATTTAAATAGGTTACAGGGCTGGTATTGAGGAGTGATTTTATTTGCGAGACGGGTTGTCGAGAAGACCACCATACCTGGAACTCGCTTCATTGTCATCCCTAGTTCTGATCATAGGTTCAAACTTATAATTTCAAATTTTATGAGAGAAAATACAATAGAAAAAATTTTAAAATGTGGGTTTAAAATAGGGTCTCAAAGGAGAATTTACTTATTAGAAGAAGGTAGTGAGTAGATTATATACTTGTCTTGTAGTCAATGACTCAAACTGATAGTTAGTTAGCATTAAGACTTCGAATTAGTCCTCATTTGTCAAGGAGTAACTGATTGAATGAACTCATACTGTTCATTTCTCTCTTTTAAGTTCTTTGAAGCTCTCTTCTTTACAGGTCGGCTTCAAGACGTTAAGACAAGGATTTCCCCCTGCCAAAGGAGCCTTTTGAAGCCATTATATATCGTGATGTCCGCTTAACATTTGGTTTGCTGTGATCATTGACACGAGTATTTTTAATTGTCTCGAGAGATTTTTATTTCATGAATATGTTTACAAAAATTCATAGGCTAAACACTCGTGTCATTTTATTTGTGATTCTGAGTAATTTCAACTTTTTAATTTATCCAAGTTCACAATGATCAATAGTACTACTTGTCGAAACAATCAAATAAGTGGACACACTAAAATAATGGTCATGGGAAGCTACACTAACTTCTACAAATTTGGGATCGAGTAAATGACCTACCAAATATTTTTACAAATAATAATAATAATAAAAAAAAAGAAATACTCTTTGTTATGTGTGAAGATGAATCAATCAGCCTAGAAATATATAAATATAATAATAGAAAAGAGGAGGTCGGGAGCCACGGTACCACCAAGGCAGCAAGTCAGTGCTGCAGTGCCAGCCAGAGGGCGCTGTAATGCCGACGCAAAGAACTCCGAAGCTAAGTTAGCTTTGTAGCGCTACAGCTCCAGGTTTCGGCGCTACAACGCTGAGCCATGGAGCTTATAGGCGCTGTAGCACCGGTTGTGGGCACTGCAACACCAGGTCGTGATCCTTTTTTGGGAAACGCATTTTTGTCCTTTTTTGCATGTTTTTAAAATAGAGAAAGGGGCTAAGGCTATGCATTATTAAGAGAATTCAATTGGGAGGGTTTCAAACACTACGAGTGATTGAGAGAGATTAGGAAACAAAATTGAGAATTTGTGTGAGTGATTTCTCTTGTAATTTGTAATCCACATCATCATCATAATAGAATTTACAGCGGCAGAAATAGGACGTAGTCTCGAATTTGGGCGAACCTGTATAAAATTTGGTGTCTCTCTTGCCTTTAATTTCTTTTTGCAATTATTCGTTCTTGGTGTTCTTAGAATTTGGAGGCACCTAATTCCTAACAACTGGTATAAGAGCTTTTGGTTCGATTGAGAACGATGGCAAGCGAAGAAGGGTCGGCACCGGGTATCACCAAATTTGATGGTTCGGATTTTTCATTTTGGAGGATGCAAGTCGAAGACTACCTCTACAGCAAAAAATTGCATTTGCACTTGGGTGGTAAGCCCGAAGGCATGAAAATGAGGAGTAGAATCTCCTTGATAGACCGGTGTTGCGGGGTGATCCATTTGACATTGTCTAAGAACGTGGCCCACAACGTAGTGAAGGAGAAGACCATGTAAGCGATGATGAAGGCTTTGTCAGACATGTATGAGAAGCCCTCGGCCGATAGTAAGGTACATCTCATGAAGAAGCTCTTCAATTTAAAGATGCATGAAGGTGCTTCGGTGGTAGAGCATCTGAATAAATTTAATACTGTGTTGAATCAATTGGTTTCCGTGGAGATTAAATTTGATGATGAGATTTATGCCCTAATCCTCTTGGCCTCACCACCCAATAATTGGGAACCGAGGAGAGCGACCGTTACTAATTCAATTGGGAATGCAAAATTGAAGTTTGTTGATGTTAGAAACTCTATTATGGCTGAAGAAGTTCGTAGGAAGGATTCAGGAGAAGCCTCATCATCAAACTCGACTTTTAATATCGAGAATAGGGGGAGGAACTTCAAAAAACATTCCAACAAGGGTAATGGAAATAGAGGAAAGTTGAGGAATGGGAAAGCAAGTCTAGGAACGGTAGAAATGTGGAGTGTTAGAATTGTGGCAAGAACGGTCACATGAAAAAAAATTGTAGGGCTTCAAAGAAGGACGAGGACAAGAAAACCGACACCGCTAACACTGTCACTAATAAGGTACATAACGTTTAACTCTTGTGTGTTGATAGTTCTATTAATTCATGGGTGATTGATTCGGAAGCATCATTCCATACTACCGCACATCGTAATGTTTTGGAGAATTATGTTACGAATTTTTTTTAGTAGTATTTATATTTATGTGAGCAAAACTACTATAGAAAACATTTGAAAATGTTCAAAAATATATATAGACGGAGTGCCAAATGCATCATTGATTTATGTTTGATATAGAGAGAAAAAATAGGAAGAGAGAAGTTGAGGGGTTTTAGTAAAGAGAGAAAAAGTAAAGAGAAAAAGAATTAACATGTTATGTTATTTTTTATCCTTCTAAAATTGGGGAGATTTATATTTTAAAAAAAAATCAAATTATCTTTTTTCTAATCAATTGTAACTAACGTAAATTAAGAAATTGAAAAAATAATCATGTACTTGATCATTCATTTTCTATTTTCTATTTGCGTTATCATATAAAACAATATAAAGAAAAAACAACCTTTTTTTTTTTTTTTGGTTAATTTTCGTCCTCTCTCTCTCACTGACACACTAAACAGAGTGTTAAAGTTGGTCATAAAGTGTGCAATATAATAAACAGTTATATAAACCATAACTCGATGTATGTATATAAATTTAACACAATGAAGACATTGTCATTATTACACACAAAACTACAAATCAAAAAAATAAAAAAACCAATCATACAGAAAAGAGTCATTGCCGAAAACATGATCCACATCGTCAAGAGAAACTAGGTTCCCGAAGCCGAGCCGTTGCAGAACATCCCCGTCTTACTCATTCTCGTAACGCCAATCATTCTCTAACGGGCTCCTCTCTTTCAAGACTCTCACAATATGACTCTTACCTCTATCTTTAGGGCCGGAAAAACAAAGACAGTCTAGAAGCTGCCACTGGAGTCCGGCCCAATAGAAGAAAACGATTGAAAAACTCTAACTCTCACGTGATAAAGAAAGAAGAGAAGAGAGAGACAAGAGATATTCCTTTATATATAGTTAATATAAAATCTTAACTCTTTTAACATGTTGCCTTTTTTTTTTTTTTTGCCTCTTTTTTTTTTTAATTTGAAAATATGTGGATTCCATCTTTACATTTTCTCATAGAATCAAGTGTGAAATTTTCAGTAGAAACATACTAAAGGGAACTACCGGATGATCTTTTCTTTTATCTAGCAATTATATTATAACTATCATCACTCTTCGCTTTTAGAGTAAGTTTTTGTAATTGATGCAATAATAAATTTTTAGTATAGATCTCGATTTTTATCAACTTAAAAGCACGCATTTAATGCTTTTAGAAACTAGTATTTTGAAGGGGGAAAAAATCAAAGATAAAAACACTAATAAGACGAAATATAAAACCACAATTAAACTTTGAAATCTGGGTGGACAAAACTTAGTGCCGCTATAAATTATATCCAGGTGGAATACATTCTTTTTATCTATAATTTAAAATTTCAAACTAAAATAAATTAAAAAATAAAAGAAATAGATTTCTTGTTTTATGAGCCTTACATCAAAGAATGGTGATTTTTTTTTTTTCAATCACCATAAACCAATCAACTTTTATTTTTAATTTCATTATTATTATATTTTTTTAAACAGCTTTTTTTTTTTTTTTTTGCTAGAAATATTTTTGATCAGTTGTAAACATTATATGAATTTTTCATGCAAAAAAAACAAAAAACAAAAAAACAAAGCGCACATGGGAAATTGGCAACAATTTAATTAAAGTTTGGCAGTGTCGAAAACATCAGCACATATTAATACTTATGACACGTTTCTAGGAGAAATTCCACGTTGCCACTGTTTAGGTCCTACCGTTTATTCACGGTTCATTTATTGTTATCATATTATGACATGTAAATTAAAAATAATATTTTAATTTAAATATCATATCACATTAATTAAAATATTATGACCTTTTAAAAAAAAAAAAAAAAAACTACAGTAGTTAACTTGTAATGTGGTATTCTTAAAGAGACACGGATTGAGTCATAAACAAGTGAATAAATAAATCATATCAATTCTCATATCCCTAAATAATTCACAAATCTATCCAAGTAAGGGGGAGTCTTTTTCTAATGTGCTAATTAAAAAATTTATTAGTATCATCGTGTTTTTTTATCTCCCCTTTTTATAAAAGAAATTTCGGAGTTTATTAAAGAAAAAAAAAAAAGGACGTGACATCATTCTTCTCAAATGATAGATATTGCTTCACACTAATTATCATGAGTTTAAAATTGCATAATATATTAAAACAGATAAAACCTTTTAAGTCATATTGAGCATCGGATTTAGGAATATTATTAGAATAGGAAAGTGAAGATATCGTACTATTAATGAACAAAAAGGAGAATCATTTAAAAGCAAATGGCTATATTAATAGTGCCAAGAAAACAAAAGAAGAAGAAGCCAATGACCAATTAACAAAATTGTAGAAAACATTGTCGATTATGGGCTAATTAGTCCAAAAGACAACCTTGCCTACCAGTGGTATTGGAACTAATTTTATATTTCTCTTTATTTAGCAAGTCATATGAGGGAGAGGACAAATGATTAAATTACCTCTAACAATGCGTGTAATGGAACAAAAGATTCCTAAAGAAACTGGCAAATTATTACTAGTTTTGGACCTAAAAATTTAATAACTTAATCTCTAAATTTTTGTTGGTAATCTATCTTTGAACTCACAATATTTAAAAACGCATATTCTTTTTTTCTTTTTTTTTCCACATCTGTTAAAATATTGGATGGCTTTTTGCACATACCAACCCAAAAAAAAAAAAAAAAAATAAAATAAAGCACTGCTGGTAATTTTTATACAGTTTTAATTACAAATTCATTATAAAAGTTTAAATTAATCCAATTCTAAGTCAAATTTAAATCTAAAATTTAAAGTAAATCTTTATTAAAATTAAGTAAAAATGACCAGTAATATCCTCTTTGGGTTGTCGTATATTAGACCTGAGTAAAAATACCATAGGATCATAAATTGTAAGTTCGGGGGATATTTGCCAAGGAGGGAAAAAAATTAGTAACTAAATTTCTAAATTTGAGACGTTCAAAAAATATACATACACAAAAAATCATATGAGACTAGTTTTAGAACGTGTAGTTCATGTTAGAAATTTCAGACTTTGCGTACTCTAAACAATTAATGAAGACAAATCCTGCCATGTCAATGGAAAGCAACCAAGAAAAAGACTCCTGAGAAACCACACAAGAGTTCTCACTATCATAGTTAGCTATCCAACAAAACACAATTTTGCAAGTTTTAACCTTTTCCAAATCCAAACGAATATTTTAATAAGATACAAAATGAGTCATGTGCGGTAGTCCCCTTTTAATAAGGAACTTCAAAATTCATAGGACAGTTTCTAATTTATAGGAAATTTATCTCCTCAGTTTTGTGTGCTAAATAATTTAGCCTAGTTTTTTTGGGTCCAGCTGTCATAGGAAATAACATTATTAGAAACCCAAGTGGTCCTTCTTTTTGATTATTCATTACTTGCATACAAATTTTCCTGCAACAAAGTATTACCTTATTGGTATTCTTTTTCTGCAAGCAAAATCTTAGAATTGTGTCGTCAGGATTTGTTAAGAACTGAAATAGTAAAGCTAACTTGTTTATCAAATTTTTTGTATTATGCAGTGATATATATATATATATATATATAATTAAGTTCATGTATATGTTGTAAAACCGGCCTATGGTACGTAAATGAGCGATTTTCTCATTGCTTTTATTTTCTATGTCTCATTCATGTTTTTATAAAAATATCATGACATATTAAAAAACTTATATGATCACCGATGTGAGATGATTTTTAGAATTAATATGATCTTTTAATTGACGTATTATGTTTTTAACGAAGGGACATGAAAAGGAACATAAATAAAGGAACAAATAAGTTGGATTCATTCAAGCCTCTTAATCGGTAACTCACAATAGTTGAGTCACAACCCTACTTGCTTTGAGGTTCATAGCTATAGGCTTGCAGAGTCCTTTAGTTTGTTTGTTTTTTTGTTTTTTTGTTTTTTTTCATTTTTATTAGAAAGAAAGGGGATTGATGGTGTCCTCACATTCTCTTCCTAGTACTTGGGTGAGCCCACTGGTTGCACCGATTGGATGATAAGAAATCTGACTCAAAGTCCGTGCATCATGACTTGAACCTGAGACCTGATAGAAGCGAAGACTCTAAATAATCTTCCTTATCACTAAACCATCACCACCCGTGGTATTCTTTTCAATAGTAAATAGTGGTAAGCACTGACGCCTTATGGCACCGTCTTTGAACAGCACTGTCATCTTATAACGGGTAACACGTGAGAAAAAAAAAATCATTTCAACTTCATCTTCGCTTGCAAGACTTATAAATAAAAGTTTGACGTTAAACGTTGACTTATGCGTAATGGAGAGAAAATTCTCCCCATTTTTTAAAATCAAGATATGGACCAATAAATAAATGCACAAGTAAGCAGTCACACTACCATATTTTAAATGTTTTTATTTGTTTATTTATTTTATTTTATTTGCTAAAGTTTTTGGTTCATTAGTTGGCCACTTGGCCGTAGGAGAACCGGAAAGGCAATCAAATGTGGAGGTCGACCACATCCTTGCTGACAGAAATGTTGGTTAAATAGTAAGCATTGAGCTGTACTTCGTGTTTTGGGATCATCTAATGTTGGATTTTGGGTAAATTCAGATTGGAAAAAAAAAATTTTTGAATGGTATTTATATTTATGTGAGCAAAAGTACTATAGAAAACATTTGAAAATATTCAAAAATATATATAGACGGAGTGCCAAACGCATCATTAATTTATGTTTGATTAGAGAGAAAAAATAGGAAGAGAGAAGTTGAGGGGTTTTTGAAAAGAGCAAAAAGTAAAGAGAAAAAGAACTAACAAGTTCTGTTATTTTTTATCCTTATAAAATTGGAGAGATTTATGTTTAAAAAAAAAAAAAAAAGTGAATTACATCTTAAATCAATAATCAAATTATCTTTTTTCTTATAATCAATTGTAACTAATGTAAATTAAGAAATTGAAAAAATAATCATGTACTTGATCATTCATTTTCTATTTGCGTTATCATATTTATTTCAAATGTTGCTACCTTTCTGCCATTACTTACGAATGTATGATGCTGCTTCCTGGACATTATTATCATGCTTAGATTCAGAATCCACTGTTTGTTAAATCAACTTTACTGATATTAATGTAAGTCTGTCTACTCGATTCGTAAACTTTCTTCAATGGCCCCTAGTTGAAACATAACTTCAATGTCTGAAGTACTTTTTCCAAGCATTGCCCGAGCACTATTATTCTTTGTAACTTTATCTCAAATTATTATGTTTTTTAATCTCGTTGCAGAGTATTATTTGTGTGGTTAGCTCGTAACCTGCTTGTGAGTACATCAAGTGAAGAAATCGGAAGCTCTTTCTTGGGCAGGTAATTAGGTTTTTAACGTTAGCTTTTTGCTACCTGCCCATAATCATGAACATAGTTCAATACAACTTCTGTGATTGATGTACACTAAGCTTGAAGTTCTGTTTGCAAATTTCTGTCATTTTCAGAATCGGTCACTTTTCAGAATTTTATCGTCTCAGGATTGCATATTTTGGTAGCCCGGGGGGAAAAAAAATAAAAACAACCTTTTTTTTTAATTTAAATTTTCGTCCTCTCTCTCACTGACCCACTAAGCAGAGTGTTAAAGTTGGTCATAAAGTGTGCAATATAATAAATAGTAATAGAAACCATATCTCGATGTATGAATCTAAATTTAACACCACCATTGAAAATGAATTTGAAATTTTAGTTATAAAGTACATGTATCCCTTTAAGTGCACTAAAAGGAAGTGACCAAACTTGATTCATAAGTAAGCAATATTTTCCATGTAAATGAGCCCTCCAATGCGTGACTTGGCTGCAACTGGCGTATATATATAAATATATATATATATATATATATATATTTTCCTAACCTCAATAATTATACATTTTTTTTCTCCACTTTTTTATAGCCTCTAATAATTGTCATTAAATGCGGAGCTACATTAGATCCAAAAGTAACTGTGTATCCACCTCAAGGACTGCATACTTTAGTGTAGTATGCGCCCGTGTATAATTTTTGTTTAACGGAAGAATATGTGAATTAAACTTTACGAAATAAATAGCATATTTACAATAAATTGTTTATTTACTCTTAATAAAAAAAACTGCTTACTTTGATAAATAAGTTATTTATCTAATAAATTTAGATTTTACTTCAAATAATTTTTAGAATCTATTGTTTGCTTCAATTATTTACGAAAAAAATGTTATTTATTGAAGATATATTGTTTGCTTATATAATTAATAAATCATGTGATAATAATCATGACCAAATGTATTTTAAGATATTTGCTTAATAGAGTTACCTCGGGTTTTGTGCAAGTAAATAAGACCAGTTTGAAAGAGAGAGAGAGAGAGCTTCTCAACTGGAAGAATGGACCCAGAGAACGTACACAAGGTGTGGAAAGTGAGAAGGATTGCCCAGAGGGGCAACCTTAATTACCTTGATCTGTCCATTCGGGGAAAAACAAAAAAACAAACAAACAAACAAACATGCATCCAGCATTATGAAACAAAAACAAAAACAAAAAAACAAAACAAAAAAAACAAAAACAAAAACAAAAACAAAAGCAAAAGGCACTAAAGCAGCTATATTCGAACTAACGAGAAAGAAAAGAACTACTGAGTGGGAGTGTGAGAATCGAAAAAAAGATTACTCAATTCTTTCTCTCATTCAAAATTGCAATAAATTCCATTATGTATTCCTTATATTGAGAAAAAAAAACAAAAAAAAAACAAAAAACTAACCTTGATTTGATTTCTTAAAATATATATATATATATATATATATATAAAGTATTTCTCGTTGGGAGTCTACAAACATAAGTCACATATTAATCAAATATGAAATTAAAACTGAATTTAAAAAAATTAGGACTACTCCTCTTAATAAATTAATGTTTTAGGACGGTATCCTGAGGTCTTGTACCATGATCCAATGAACAAAGAGAGCATGATGGTGCTGATCCTGAACCTAGTTTTAGAATAATTTTGACTCCATATGTGTGTAGGTGTCAGATTCTATATTTAATGTGACACATTACATTTTGTTATAAGGAATTAATATATATGTATATTTATATAATATACTACATTTATAGTTTGCAAAGGTGAAAAGAATGTTTCAGCTGTTCATCATGGCAGAAATGTGATTTGACCAGAAATGGATGTGATTCCGCTCAAAGTCAATGGCTAAGAACAGCAATGATTTGTTTTTGGGCTTTAAATTGGGCCACAAGTTCTTCTTGTTAACTGAAGCCCAAGAGAGTGACCTCTATGTTAGACCATGTCAAAAAGCCCAATAACAATGACCGTTGAACATGTGAATTTATTGTCTTAGGAAGGACCCAGTTTATAGTTAGTTTCTAAGTTTAGTAGCTACAGAGTAGCTTACTCCGTTGGATTATGAGTTTAGTTAGGGTCTGTTTGGATTAAAGATGACAATTTTTTCCGTTAACTCATTAACTCGCAGGGACTCACTTTAACTGGGACAGGGAAAACCCAATCTAAACATAACAAAAGATTAACCCCGTCGAGATTTGCAGGATGGGGAGAGGTTTAGGGGTCATCAATCATTTTCCCTATTACCTGAAATGTTTAATTATATATTATTTAAAATCTTTTTTTAGTAATAAACTTTAACATATTTGATATATGGAAAATTAAATACTATGATTTTGATTTATTTTCACTTAAAATATCTATATATATATGTGTGTGCATTTTTTTTTTTTATACTTTTCATTCTTATGTGATGAAAATACATAATTGGATTAACGGGATATCCAACAAATACCTCAAGCCCACAACACGGAAACTTGTCCTATTCCCACCAATTTAAATAGCTTACATGGCTGGTATTGGGGAGTGTTTTCATTCGCGAGACGGGTTGCCAGGAAGACCACCCTACCATAAACTCACTTCATTGTCATCCCTAGTTCTGATCATAGGTTCAAACTTATAATTTCAAATTTTATGAGAGAAAATACTATAGAAAAAATTTAAAAATTAGGTTTAAAATAGTGTGTCAAAGGAGAATTTACTTATTAGAAGAAGGTAGTGAGTAGACTATATCTTGTCTTGTAGTCAGTGACTCAAACTGATAGTTAGCATTAAGACTACGAATTAGTCCTCATTTGTCAAGGAGTAACTGATTGAATGAACTCATGTTGTTCATTTCTCTCTTTTAAGTTCTTTGAAGTTCTCTTCTTTCCAGTTCTTTCTCAATTCTTTACAGGTCGGATTCAAGACGTTAAGACAAGGATTTTCCCCTGCCAAAGAAGCCTTTTGAAGCAATTATATATCGTGATGTCCGCTTAACATTTGGTTTGCCGTGATCATTGACACCAGTGTTTTTATTTATCTCGAGAGATTTTTATTTCATGAATATGTTTACAAAAATTCATAGGCTAAACACTCGTGTCATTTTATCTGTGACTCCGAGTAATTTCAACTTTTTAATTTATCCAAGTTCACAACAATCATCAGTACTACTTATCGAAACAATCAAAGAAGTGGACACACTAAAATAATGGTCATGGGAAGCTACACTAAATTCTACAAATTTGGGACCGTGTAAATGACCTACCAAATATTTTTACAAATCAAAAAAAGAAATACTCTTTGTTAAGTGTGAAGATGAATCCATCAGCCTAGTAATATACATATATATATATATATATAAAGCAGAGGAGGTTAGGCGCCGTAGGGCCGATTCTTGGGCGCTGTGGCACCACTAAGGCAGCAAGTCAGCGCTGCAGCGCCAGCCAAAAGGCGTTGCAGTGCCGACGCGAAGAACTCCAAAGCGGAGTTAGCTTCGTAGTGCTGCAGCACTAGGTTTCGGCACTGCAACCCTAAGCCATGAAGTATATGGGCGCTGCAGCGCCAAGTCACGATCCTTTTTTGGGAAACACATTTTAGTGTGTTTTTAAAAGAGAGAAAAGGGCTAGGGCTATGTCTTATTAAGAGAACTTAATTTGGAGGGTTTCAACCACTAAGAGTGATTGAAAGAGATTGGGAAACACAATTAAGAGTTTGTGTTAGTGATTTCTCTTGTAATTTGTAATCTTCATAATCATCATAGTGGAATTTGCAGTGGTAGAAACAGGACGTAGTCTTGAATTTGGGTGAACCTGTATAAAATTTAGTGTCTCTCTTGCCTTTAATTTCTTTTTGCAATTATTCGTTCTTGGTGTTCTTAGAATTGGGAGGCATCTAATTCCTAACAACTGATATAAGAGCTTTTGGTTCGGATTGATAACAATGGCAAGCGAAGAGGGGTCGACACTGGGTGTCACCAAATTGATGATTCTTATTTTTCCTTTTGAAGGATGCAAGTGGAAGACTACGTCTACAACAAAAAATTACATTTGCCCTTGGGTGGTAAGCCCGAAGGCATGAAGGATGAGGAGTGGAATCTCCTTAATATACCGGTGTTGGGGGTTATCCATTTGATGTTGTCGAAGAACGTGGCCCATAATGTAGTGAAGGAGAATACCATGACAGCGATGATGAAGGCTCTGTCAGACATGTATGAGAAGCCCTCGGCCAATAATAAGGTACATCTCATGAAGAAGCTCTTTAATTTAAAGATGCCTGAAGGTGCTTCGGTGGTAGAGCATCTGAATAAATTTAATAATGTGTTGAATCAATTGGTCTTCGTAGAGATTAAATTTGATGATGAGATTTGTGCCCTAATCCTCTTGGCCTCATTACCCAATACTTGGGAATTGATGAGAGCAGCTGTTACTAATTCAATTGGGAATGCGAAATTGAAGTTTGTTGATGTTCGAAACTCTATTCTGGTGGAAGAAGTTCATAGGAAGGATTCAAGAGAAGCCTCATCATCAAACTCGGCTTTTAATGTCGAGAATAGGGAGAGGAACTTTGAAAAGCATTCCAACAAGGGTAAAGGAAATAGAGGAAAGTCGAGGAATGGGAAAGCAAGTCTAGGAATGGTAGAAATGTGGAGTATTAGAATTGTGGTAAGACGGGCTACTTGAAAAAAAAAATTGTAGGCCTTCAAAGAAGGACGAGGACAAGAAAACCGACACCGCTAACGCCGTCACTAATGAGGCACATAATACTTTACTATTTTCTGTTGATAGTTCTTTTAATTCATGGGTGATTGATTCGGGAGCATCATTCCATACTACCGCACATCGTAATGTTTTGGAGAATTATATTGCTGAAAATCATGGAAAGGTTGGACATTATTGGTATTGGAGATGTCAGTTTGAAAATGCATAATGAGTCCGTGTGGAAGATTTATAAAGTGAGACACGTGCCTGAATTGATGCATAATTTGATTTCTTTAGAGCAACTTAATGATGAAGGACACAACGTGACCTTCAACAGTGGAGGTTGGAAAGTCACAAATGGAGCCATGGTTGTTTCTCGGGAAATTGGAAGTGGACACCAACAAATTAATTAAAGTTTGGCCATGGAGAGATTTTAAATTTCGGACTTTGAAAAGACCACCACAGATTAATACTTATGACACGTTTCTAGGAGAAATTCCGCGTTGCTACTTTTTAGGTCCTACAGTTTACTTGCGGTTCATTCATTCTTTATTCTTATCATATTATAACATGTAAATTAAAAATAATATTTTAATTTAAATATCATATCACATTAATTAAAAATTAATTAAAAACTATGTCGTTTAAAAAAATAAAAGACTATAGTAGTTAATTTGTAATGTGGTATTATTAGAAAGACATGGATTGAGACATAAATGATTGAATATATAAACCATATCAATTCTTATATCCCTAAATAATTCACAAATCTATCCAAGTAAGGGAACTCTTTTTCTAATGTGCTAATTAAAAAATTTATTAGTATCATCGTGTTTTTTTATCTCCACTTTTTATAAAAGAAATTTCGGAGTTTATTAGAGAAAAAAAAAAAAAAAAGGACTTGACATAATTCTTCTCAACTGATAGATATTGCTTCACACGAATTATCATGAGTTTAAAATTGCATAATATATTAAAACAGATAAAACCTTTTTTAAGTCATATTGAGCATCGGAATTAGGAATATTATTAGAATAGGAGAGTGAAGATATCGTACTATTAATGAACAAAAAGGAGAATCATTTAAAAGCAAATGGCTATATTAATTGTGCCAAAAAACAAAAGAAGAAGAAGCCAATGACTAATTAACAAAATTGTAGAAAACATTGTCGTTTATGGGCTAATTAGTCCAAGAGACAACCTTGCCTACCAGTGGTATTGGAACTAATTTTATATTTCTCTTTATTTTGCAAGTCATATGAGGGAGAGGACAAATGATTAAATTACCTCTAACAACAAAAGATTCCTAAAGAAACTGGAAAATTATTACTGGTTTTCGACCTAAAAATTTAACAACTTAATCTCTAAATTTTTCTTGGTAATCTATCTCTGAACTTACAATTTTTAAAACCGTCATATTTCTTTTTTTCTCACATCTGTTAAAATATTAGATGGTTTTTTCCACATACTAACCCAAAAAAGAAAAAAATCACTGCTGGTTATTTTTATACAGTTTTAATTATAAATTCGTTATAAAAGTTTAAATTAATCCAATTATATATCAAACTTAACCATAAATTTTAAAGTAAATTTTTATTGAAATTAAGTAAAAATAACTAGTAATATTCTCTTTGGGTTGTTGTATATCGGACCTGAGCAAAAATACCATAGGATCATGAATTGTACGTTCGGGGGATATTTGCCGGGGGGGGGGGGGGGGGGGGGGGGGGGGGGGGGGGGGGGGGGGGGGGGGAAATCATATGAGACTAGTTTTAGAACGTGTAGTTCATGTTAGAATTTTTCTGACTTTGCGTACTCTAAACAATTAATGAAGAAGACAAATCCTGCCATGTCAACGGAAAGCAACCAAGAAAAAGACTCCTGAGAAACCACACAAGAGTTCTCACTATCATAGTTAGCTATCCAACAAAACACAATTTTGCAAGTTTTAACCTTTTCCAAATCCAAACGAATATTTTAATAAAATACAAAATGAGTCACATGTAGTAGTTCCCTTTTTATAAGGAAATTCATAATTCATAGGACGGTTTCTAATTTATAGGAAATTTACCTCCACAGTTTTGTGTGCTAAATATTCTAGCCTAGTTTTTTCGGTCCAGCTGTAATAGGAAATAACATTATTAGAAACCCAAGTGGTCCTTCTTTTTGATTATTCATTACTTGCATACAAATTTTCCTGCAACAAAGTACTACCTTATTGGTATTCTTTTTCTGCACGCGAAATCTTAGAATTGTATCGTCAGGATATGTTAGGAACTGAAATAGTAAAGCTAATTTGTTTATCAAAATTTTTGTATTACGCAATGATATATATATATATATATGTAATTAACTTCTTGTATATGTTGTAAAACCGGCCTATAGTACGTAAATGAGCGATTTTCTCGTAGTTTTTATTTTCTATGTCTCATTCATGTTCTTATAATAATATCATAACAAGTTAAAAATTAATATGATCACCAATGTGAGATGATTTTTAGAATTATAATATGATCTTTTAATTGACGTATTATGATTTTAGTGAAGAGACATGAAAGGGAACAGAAATAAAGGAACAAAGAAGTACTTGAATCCATTCAAGCCTCTAAATTGGTATCTCACAATAGTTGATTCACAACCCTACCTGCTTTGAGGTTCGGAGCTATAGGCTTACATAGTTCTTTTTTTTTTAAGGGGATTGATGGTGTCCTCACGTCCTCTTCCTAATAGTTGGGTGAGCCCATTGGTCGCAACTATGGGATGATAAGAAACCTGGCCCCAAAATCCGTACATTATGACTTAAACCTGAGACCTGATAAAAACGAAGACTCTAAATAGCCTTTCTTACCACTAAACCATCACCACCTGTGGTTTTCTTTTCAATGGTAAATAGTGGTAAGCACCGACGCCTTGTAGCACTGCATTTGAACAGCAACGTCATCTTAGAACGGGTAACATGTGAAAAAAATCATTTCAACTTCATCTTCGCTTGTACGACTTAAAAATAAAAGTTTAACGTTAAACGTTGACTTATGCGGAACTCAACTAAAGGCTTATAGAATAATGGAGAGAAAATTCTCCCCATTTTTTAAAATCAAGATGTGGACCAATAAATAAATGCACAAGTAAGCAGTCACACTACCATATTTTAATTGTGTTTATTTGTTTATTTATTTTATTTTATTTTCTAAAGTTTTTGTTTCATTAGTTGGCCACTTGGCCGTAGGAGAACCGGAAAGGCAATCAATGTAGAGGTCGACCACATCCTTGCATGACAGAAATGTTGGTTAAAAAGTAAGCATTGAGCTGTACTTCGTGTTTTGGGATCATCTAATGCTGGATTTTGGGTAAATTCAGATTGAAAAAAAAAAAAAAAAAAACAATTTTTGGATAGTATTTATATTTTTGTGAGCAAAAGTACGATAGAAAACATTTGAAAATGTTCAAAAATATATATAGACGGAGTGCCAAACGCATCATTAATTTATGTTTGATTAGAGAGAAAAAATAGGAAGAGAAAAGTTGAGGGGTTTTTGAAAAGAGCGAAAATTAAAGAGAAAAAGAACTAACATGTTATGTTATTTTTTATCCTTATAAAATTGGGGAGATTTATGTTTAAAAAAAAAAAAGCGAATTACATCTTAAATCAATAATCAAATTATCTTTTTTCTTATAATCGATTGTAACTAATGTAAATTAAGAAATTGAAAAAATAATCATGTACTTGATCATTCATTTTCTATTTGCGTTATCATATTTATTTCAAATGTTGCTACCTTTCTGCCATTATTTACAGATGTATGATGCTGCTTCCTGGACATGATTATCATGCTTAGATTGAGAATCCATTGTTTGTTAAATCAACTTTACTGATATTAATGTAAGTCTGTCTACTCGATTAGTAAACTTTCTTCAATGGCCCCTAGTTGAAACAGAACTTCAATGTCTGAAGTACTTTTTCCAAGCATTGCCCGAGCACTACTATTCTTTGTAACTTTATCTCAAATTATTATGTTTTTTAATCTCGTTGCAGAGTATTATTTGTGTGGTTAGCTCGTAACCTGCTTGTGAGTACATCAAGTGAAGAAATCAGAAGCTCTTTCTTGGGCAGGTAATTAGGTTTTTAACGTTAGCTTTTTGCTACCTGCCCATAATCATGAACATAGTTCAATTACAAACTTCTGTGATTGATGTACAATAAGCTTGAAGTTCTGTTTGCAAATTTCTGTCATTTTCAGAATCGGTCACTTTTCAGAATTTTATCGTCTCAGGATTGCATATTTTGGTAGCCCGGGGGGAAAAAAAATAAAAACAACCTTTTTTTTTAATTTAAATTTTCGTCCTCTCTCTCACTGACCCACTAAGCAGAGTGTTAAAGTTGGTCATAAAGTGTGCAATATAATAAACAGTAATAGAAACCATATCTCGATGTATGTGTCTAAATTTAACACCACCATTGAAAATGAAATTTGAAATTTTAGTTATAAAGTACATGTATCCCTTTAAGTGCACTAAAGGAAGTGACCAAACTTGGTTCATAAGTAAGCAATATTTTCCATGTAAATGAGCCCTTTAATGCATGTGACTTGGCTGCAATTGGCATATACATATATATATATATATATATTTTTTTTTTTTTTTTCTAACCTCAATAATTATACAATTTTTTTCTCCACATTTTTATAGCCTCTAATATTTGTAATTAAATGCGGAGCTACATTAGATCCAAAGGTAACTGTATATCCACCTCATAGATTGCATACTATAGTATAGTATGCGCCCGTGTATAATTTTTGTTTAACGGAAGAACATGTGAATTAAACTTTACGAAATAAATAACATATTTACAATAAATTGTTTATTTACTCTTAATAAAAAAAAACTACTTACTTTGATAAGTAAGTTATTTATCTAATAAATTTATATTTTACTTCAAATAATTTTTAGAATCTATTGCTTGCTTCAATTATTTACGAGAAAAATGTTATTTATTTAAGATATATTGTTTGCTTATATAATTAATAAATCATGTAGTAATAATAATGACCAAATGTTTTTGCATAATAGAGTTACCTCGTGTTTTGTGCAAGTAAATAAGATCACTTTAAGAGAGAGAGAGAGTGAGAGCTTCTGAACTGAAAAAATGGACCCAGAGAACCTACGCTAGGTGCGGAAAGTGAGAAGGATTGCCCAGAGGGGCAACCTTAACTTGATCTGTCCATTCGGGGAAAAACAAAAAAAACAAACAAACAAACAAACATGCATCCAGCATTATGAAACAAAAACAAAAACAAAAAACAAAACAAAAAAAACAAAAACAAAAGCAAAAGGCACTAAAGTAGCTACATTCGAACAAACGAGAAAGAAAAGAACAACTGAGTGGGAGTGTGAGAATCAAAAAAAAGATTACTCAATTCTTTCTCTCATTCAAAATTGCAATAAATTCCATTATATATTCCTTATATTGAAAAACACTAACCTTGATCTGATTTCTTAAAAATAAAAAAAAAATATAAAAAGTATATCTTGTTGGGAGTCTACAAAAATAAGTCACATATTAACCAAATATGAAATTGAAATTGAATTTAAAAAATTTAGGACTACTCCTCTTAATAGATTAACGTTTTAGGACGGTATCCTGAGGTCTTATACCATGATCCAATGAACAAAGAGAGCATGATGGTGTTGGTCCTGAACCTAGTTTTAGAATATTTTTGACTCCATATGTGGGTAGGTGTCATATTCTATATTTAATGTGACACATTACATTTTGTTATAACGAATTAATATATATGTATATTTATATAATATACTACATTTATAGTTAGAAAAGTTGAAAAGAATGTTTCCGCTGTTCATCATGGCAGAAATGTGATTCGACCAGAAATGGATGTGATTCAGCTAAAAGCCAATGGCTGAGAACAGCAATGATTTGCTTTTGGGCTTTAAATTGGGCCACAAGTTGTTCTTCGTGACTGAAGCCCAAGAGAGAGGCCTCTATGTTAGACCATGTCCGAAGCCCAACAACAATGACTGTTGAACATGTGAATTTGTTGTCTTAGGAAGGACACAGTTTATAGTTAGCTTCTAAGTTCAGTAGCTACCGAGTAGTTTAATCTGTTGGATTATGAGTTTAGTTAGGGTCTGTTTCGATTAAAGATGACAATTTTTTCCATTAACTCATTAATTTGCAGGGACCCACTTTAATTGGGGCAGGGAAAACCCAATCTAAATGTAATAAAAGTTTAACCCGTTGAGATTTTCCGAGTGGGGACGGGTTTAGGGGTCATCAATCCTCTTCCCTATTACCTGTATTGTTTAATTATATATTACTTAATATCTCTTTTTAGTAATAAACTTTAGAATTTTTTATAAATGGAAAATTAAATACTATGATTTTGATTTATTTTAACTTAAAATATCTTTATATCTATGTGTATTTTTTTTTATATACTTTTTATTCTTATGTGATGAAAATAAATAATTGGATTAACGCGATATCCAACATGTAATAACTAAAATTTTCAACATTACGATTTCTTGTAGAGAAATTTGAGTTGTACCATGAAGATATTTATGAAAGAGCTCGATTAAGGGTTTTTATTAAGTTTTGCGAGTTCTTATGACCTTATAAGACTCAAAAATGATTTATTAGCCAAGCATGTGACCTTTTAAGTAAAAAAGGAAGAAAAACTCTGTGATTTTATGTTGGTCAAAGTTTGACCGAAAAAGTCAAAGTTGACCAAAAAGTCAAAGGTTGACTAGGAATGGTCAAAAATTTGACTGTACAGTAATATGTTAAGCAATATGGGAAATATACTGTGAAAAACCATTTTTACAGACAAGATAGCATGAATAAGACTTAAAACCGTCATAGAAAAATCAAGCACAACAAGTAGAAATAAAAGGGCAAAAGGGCTTTAAGAAATAAGAAAAATTTTATACAGTCTATTTTTACACAGATGAATTTTGGACTTCAGTATAGTATAACAGTACTGTATATTAGTGAGCACAGTATGGGAAATATCTGTGTTGGCACAAAAATGGACTGCATATTAAGTATAAAGGCCAAACAAGCCTTAAGATGCTTACATCATCTAATTCCAAAATTATGACATCATTATTGAATTAAACAAGAGATGGAAAGAAATATGGAGTGTTCTAGATTATGTGTTGGCCGACCACCTAAGCTCCCCCCTTTGTGCAAATTTTTGTTTCTTCAAGGGCTTTTTGACAATTTTGAGAAGTTTTCCATCACCTATAAATAGGTGAGAGGGGTTGGCCATTTTATTCACAAAAATTGTGAAATCTAGCCAAACTTTGCCAAAATTTCCTCTCCAAAAGCCGAACCCAAGAAAGAAAAAAGAAAATCAAAAATTCAAAAGAAAAACCTTAGGGGGGGGGGTGGTCGGATTTCACATAGAACCAAGCCAAAGTTGGAAAAAAAATTTGGTACCCATTAGACAAGGAGGCCGGTTGTGGGAAAGAAAAAGAGGAAAAGAAAAAGTGAAGGAAGAAAGTGCTTGGAGGTGTGGCCGAACTTGTGGAGGACTAATCAAGTGACCGGAAAAATTTTGGAGCCCCATTGCTAGGGGAAGGCCTGTTGTGGAGTGCCAAGGAGAAAGGGAGAAAAAGTGGACCAAACCCTAACCTAGCCTTGTGTTGAATCAAGGTAATTTCCCTTAGCCCTAAATTTCTAAATTGAGCTTCAATTTGAAATTTAAGTTTATTTCAAGTTGAATTTGTAAGAGCATAAGCTCAATTTAATTTTATGCCCTAGTTTAGAAATAATTAGAATTAGTGCTTGATTTAGGTGTAGGGTGGTTTATATTGCTAAGTATGCATGATTTTATGCTTTGAATGCATGAACTTAAGGTTTGCATGTTAGATGCTTGATAATGTTGTATG
This sequence comes from Ficus erecta, assembly GCA_008635985.1. NCBI lineage: Eukaryota > Viridiplantae > Streptophyta > Magnoliopsida > Rosales > Moraceae > Ficus > Ficus erecta. Next base: position 29,614 of record BKCH01001425.1, on the reverse strand, counting down.
TCCCCATATATGTTGAAGCATGTTTTAGAATGGCATGTTAGGTTGCTAGGTTAGAACCTTGAATGTTGAAATGATTTGTGCAACCTAGAACCATGCAAACTTTGGTTGATCCAAAGTCAATGAGGGTTTGCATGGGAATAATGTAAAATGTGTTTAGTGAAACCTTACGTTAGAAAAACGCTGCATGTGTGATCTTAGGCTCCCGCGGTGGCTGGTTGAGTTAGATTACGCGATTAGGACGTAAAACCAACCTAAAATAAGAAAACTGCCAGTTTGGGTACAAACTGGCCAGTTTTCTGGAAAGCAGATTTTGAGACTCTTAGAGGCTGAATTTGATAAAACTTAAAACATGAAAGTTGTAGGGAACGGTTTTTTCTAGGGGGCAACATGGACTGTTTTCCAAAATAAGGCTCCAACGGCCTCAGTTTTGACAAAAATCCGAGCTTGACCGTGCCAAGACTTCATGCACGGCCAGGTGAGTTCAACGGGGAAAACGAAGGGGTTAGAGTCCGAACTAGGTTTCGTGCAAAACACATAAGTTATAGGATTTTTTGAGATCTAAAACTTTTGTGAAGACAACTTTTTCTAATTCAGCCCATATTTTTTAAATAAAAATGGATTTCAAAAACTGTGCAGGAAACAGGAAATTCCTGCACAGGATTTTCTAAACCAATATAGGAAAAAGGACATTCCTGCACACACACTGATGATTTGACTATGAAAAGCTGTTCCAAAGGCAGTTTTCAACACTCAGTGATTTTTACAAATCCTACTTGAGAGTTACAATTTTTCATGAGTTAAGCAAATGATATTTGAGCATAAAATGATGAGTTCTCTAAGTAAAAATGGAGTTTTGAAACCAAAGTTAAGCCATGATCTTAATAAGATAAGCTTTGAATTCTAGGGTTACTAATTGTAACCGAGTGAGTTATTATGTGTTTTATGGGAGGGGACATATAACTAAAATTATGCATGAATGTTGGTTAGATCACCAACATTTTTAATCCTCACCTATGTCCTTTATTATAGCAGGAGATAACCTGTTGTGGTATCCTGAATTGGAACAGAACCCTATTGGACATAGTAAACAAGGTAAGTACAACTCCGCCTACAGCATAAGCTTTTGGTTGTGATACTAACCCAAGTATAATCGATGAATGTTATGGTATATGATGTGATGTATGTTAGAATTGTTTAATAGGATATGTTGAAGGGTATGATATGATGATATTATGTTATATAATATGGCTATGTCATGATATATGATATATCAAGTTCATGGTTATGATACGAGGTATGTTATGTTGAGATACTATTATGACTTATGTATGTGTGACATCATGAGGCATGTTCACCATTACTAAGATAAGAACAAGATCAAGTATGAGATGATGACAAGTAAGTATGATGGCAAGCGAGCTTGCCTGTGTCGTACCGACCCGCGTTAAGTCGGGTTGGACTATGATTTGAGTTGGAAATGAACTGGCCGCCCCAACCACTCCATAGTTGCGCGCCTGGTACAGACACTTATGTTAAGGGGCCCATAAGCAAATTAAGTTAAGATAAACTATAAAAGTATGTTATGAAAGAATAAATAAACATAATGAAGCATAAATGGTTCATGCATGATTATGTCAGGATAAGCTATGTTATGTTGAATTAGGTTATGTTTTGTATTGTTGTACTTGCTGAGCGAAAGCTCACGTCTTATGTCTATGTTGTAGGTAAGCAACCTACGGGCACCTTTTGATGCAAGATGGCGAGCGTGGCAGGGCGAGCTGTGAAATATGGGATCTATAGCCGTTACGCGTTTTGTCTTTTTATGAATATTTTATTTGGTATTCGAACATCGTTATTTAATTATCGCATATACGCTCATACGCTTGTAAAAAAAATAAAAAAAATTCCGCTATTTACGCTAAGTAAATATGTACGATATATACGTATGTATGTATGGTAACGGCCTGTGCTAGGCGGGTCGTTACACAACAAGTACCCCGAACCTATAACAGGGAAAACCTGTCCTATTCCCACCAATTTAAATAGGTTACATGTTGGTATTGGGGAGTGTTTTATTCGCAAGACGGGTTGCCGAGAAAACCACCCTGTCCTGAACCCGTCCCATTATCATCCCTAGTTTTGATCATAGGTTCAAACATATAATTTCAAATTTTATGAGAGAAAATACTATAAAAAAAAATTAAAAAAGTGGGTTAAAAACAGAGTGTCAAAGAAGAATTTACTTATTAGAAGAAGGTAGTGAGTAGACTGTATACTTGTCTTGTAGTCAGTGACTCAAACTGATAGTTAGTTAGCATTAAGACTACGAATTAGTCCTCATTTGTCAATGAGTAACTGATTTAATGAACTCATGTTGTTCATTTCTCTTTTTTAAGTTTTTTGATGCTCTCTTCTTTCCAGTTCTTTCTCAATTCCTTACAAGTCGGCTTCAAGACGATAAGACAAGGATTTCCCCTGCCAAAGAAGCCTTTTGAAGCAATTATATATCGTGATGTCCACTTAACATTTGGTTTGCTGTGATCATTGACACGTGTATTTTTATTTGTCTCAAGAGATTTTTATTTCATGAATACGTTTACAAAAATTCATAGGCTAAACACTCATGTCATTTTATCTGTGACTCTAAGTAATTTCAACTTTTTAATTTATCCAAGTTCACAACGATCATCAGTACTACTTGTCAAAACAATCAAAGAATTGGACACACTAAAATAATGGTCATGGGAAGCTACACTAAATTCTACAAATTTGGGACCGAGTAAATGACCTACCAAATATTTTTACAAAAAAAAAAAAAAAAAAAACTTTTTGTTATGTGTGAAGATGAATCCGTCATCCTAGAAATATATATATATATATATACAAAATAATAGAAAAGAGGAGGTCGGGAGCCATGGTACCACCAAGGCAGCGAGTCAGTGCTGCAGCGCCAGCCAGAGGGCACTGCAATGCTAACGCAAAGAACTCCGAAGCTAAGTTAGCTTCGTAGCGCTACAGCTCCAGGTTTCGGCACTGCAACGCTAAGCCACGGAGCTTATAGGCGCTGTAGCACCGGTTGTGGGCACTGCAGCGCCAGGTCGTGATCCTTTTTTGGGAAATGCATTTTTGTCCTTTTTTGCATGTTTTTAAAATAGAGAAAGGGGCTAGGGCTGTGCATTATTAAGAGAATTCAATTGGGAGGGTTTCAAACACTAAGAGTGATTGAGAGAGATTAGGAAACAAACTTGAGAATTTGTGTGAGTGATTTCTCTTGTAATTTGTAATTCGTATCATCATCATAATAGAATTTATAGCGGCAGAAATAGGACATAGTCTCGAATTTGGGCGAATCTGTATAAAATTTGGTGTCTCTCTTACCTTTAATTTCTTTTTGCAATTATTTGGTCTTGGTGTTCTTAGAATTTGGAGGCGCCTAATTCCTAACAACTGGTATAAGAGCTTTTGGTTCGATTGAGAACAATGGCAAGCGAAGAAGGGTCGGCACTAGATATCACCAAATTTGATGGTTCGGATTTTTCATTTTGGAGGATGCAAGTCGATGACTACCTCTACAGCAAAAATTGCATTTGCACTTGGGTGGTAAGCCCGAAGGCATGAAGGATGAGGAGTAGAATCTCCTTGATAGACCGGTGTTGGGGGGTGATCCATTTGACGTGGTCAAAGAACGTGGCCCACAACGTAGTGAAGGAAAAGACAATGTAAGCGATGATGAAGGCTTTGTTAGACATGTATGAGAAGCCCTCGGCCAATAGTAAGGTACATCTCATGAAGAAGCTATAAAGATGCATGAAGGTGCTTCGGTGGTAGAGCATCTGAATACTGTGTTGAATCAATTGGTTTCCGTGGAGATTAAATTTGATGATGAGATTTATGCCCTAATCCTCTTGGCCTCACCACCCAATAATTTGGGAACCGAGGAGAGCGACCGTTACTAATTCAATTGGGAATGCAAAATTGAAGTTTGTTGATGTTAGAAACTCTATTATGGTTGAAGAAGTTCGTAGGAAGGATTCAGGAGAAGCCTCATCATCAAACTCGACTTTTAATATCGAGAATAGGGGGAGGAACTTCAAAAAACATTCCAACAAGGGTTATGGAAATAGAGGAAAGTTGAGGAATGGGAAAGCAAGTCTAGGAACGGTAGAAATGTGGAGTGTTAGAATTGTGGCAAGAACGGTCACTTGAAAAAAAATTGTAGGGCTTCAAAGAAGGACGAGGACAAGCAAACCGACACTGCTAACACTGTCACTAATGAGGTATGTAACGTTTAACTCTTGTGTGTTGATAGTTTTGTTAATTCATGGGTGATTGATTCGGAAGCATCATTCCATACTACCGCACATCGTAATATTTTGGAGAATTATGTTGCGAAATTTTTTTTGAATAGTGTTTACATTTATGTGAGCAAAAGTACAATAGAAAACATATGAAAATGTTCAAAAATATATATAGACGGAGTGCCAAACACATCATTAATTTATGTTTGATATAGAGAGAAAAAATAGGAAGAGAGAAGTTGAGGGGTTTTAGGAAAGAGAGAAAAGTAAAGAGAAATAGAACTAACATGTTATGTTATTTTTTATCCTTCTAAAATTGGGGAGATTTATATTTTTAAAAAAATCAAATTATCTTTTTTTCTAATCAATTGTAACTAACGTAAATTAAGAAATTGAAAAAATAATCATGTACTTGATCATTCATTTTCTATTTTCTATTTGCGTTATCATATAAAACAATATAAAGAAAAAACAACCTTTTTTTTTTGGTTAATTTTCGTCCTCTCTCTCTCACTGACACACTAAACAGAGTGTTAAAGTTGTTCATAAAGTGTGCAATATAATAAACAGTTATATAAACCATATCTCGATGTATGTATCTAAATTTAACACAACGAAGACATTGTTATTATTACACACAAAACTACAAATCAAAAAATTAAAAAACTAATCATACAGAAAAGAGACATTACCGAAAACAAGATCCACATCGTCAAGAGAAACTAGGTTGTCGAAGTCGAGCCGTTGCAGAACCTCCCCATCTTGCTTATTCTCGTAACGCCAATCCTTCTCAAACGGGCTCCTCTCTTTCAAGACTCTCACAATATGACTCTTACCTCTATCTTTAGGGCTAGAAAAACAAAGACAGTCCAGAAGCTGCCACTGGAGTCCGGCCCAATAGAAGAAAACGATTGAAAAACTCTAACTCTCACGTGATAAAGAAAGAAGAGAAGAGAGAGACAAGAGATATTCCTTTATATATAGTTAATGTAAAATCTTAACTCTTCTAACATGTTGCTTTTTTTTCTTTTCCTCTTTTTTATTTTTTTAATTTGAAAATATGTGGATTCCATCTTTACATTTTTTCATAGAATCAAGTGTGAAATTTTTATTATATTATAACTATCATCACTCTTCGCTTTTAGCGTAAGTTTTTGTAATTGATGCAATAATAAATTTTTAGTAGAGATCTCGATTTTTATCAACTTAAAAGCACGCATTTAATGCTTTTAGAAACTAGTATATTGATGGGGAAAAAAATCAACGATAAAAACACTAATAAGACGAAATAGAAAACCACAATTAAACTTTAAAATCTGGGTGGACAAAACTTAGTGCCACTATAAATTATATCCAGGTGGAATACATTCTTTTTATCTATAATTTAAAATTTCAAACTAAAATAAATTAAAAAAAAAAAAAAGAAGTAGATTTGTTGTTTTATGAGCCTTACATCAAAGAATGTTGAATTTTTTTTCAATCACCAGAAACCAATCAACTTTTCTTGTTAATTTCATTATTATTATATTTTTTTTTTGCTAGAAATATTTTTGAACAGTTGTAAACAGTTTATGAATTTTTCATGAAAAAAAAATTGCGCACTTGGGAAATTGGAAGTGGACACGAACAAATTAATTAAAGTTTGGCAATGGAGAGATTTTAAATTTCGGACTTTGAAAAGACCACCACAGATTAAGGCCTTGTTTGGCAAAAAGTTTAGTTTAAACTAAACTGTACTTTTTCATCATGTTTTTTGTCTTTTTCCCCAAAAAGTTGTTTGTCTTTTCTGAAAATTCAAAAAAATTCAAAAATATTTACTATTTAAACTTACAAATCTTAACTCAAACTTACACACCAAACACCCCCTAATACTTATGACACGTTTCTAGGAGAAATTCCGCGTTGCTACTTTTTAGGTCCTACAGTTTACTTGCGGTTCATTCATTCTTTATTCTTATCATATTATAACATGTAAATTAAAAATAATATTTTAATTTAAATATCATATCACATTAATTAAAAAACTATGTCGTTTAAAAAAAATAAAAGACTATGATAGTTAATTTGTAATGCGGTATTATTAGAGAGACATGGATTGAGACATAAATGAGTGAATATATAAACCATATCAATTCTTATATCCCTAAATAATTCACAAATCTATTCAAGTAAGGGAACTCTTTTTCTAATGTGCTAATTAAAAAATTTATTAGTATCATCGTGTTTTTTTATCTCCACTTTTTATAAAAGAAATTTCGGAGTTTATTAAAGAAAAAAAAAAGGACGTGACATAATTCTTCTCAAATGATAGATATTGCTTCACATGAATTATCATGAGTTTAAAATTGCATAATATATTAAAACAGATAAAACCTTTTAAGTCATATTGAGCATCGAATTTAGGAATATTATTAGAATAGGAGAGTGAAGATATCGTACTATTAATGAACAAAGAGGAGAATCATTTAAAAGCAAATGGCTAAATTAATTGTGCCATAAAACCAAGAAGAAGCCAATGACTAATTAACAAAATTGTAGAAAACATTGTCGTTTATGGGCTAATTAGTCCAAAAGACTGTCTACCAGTGGTATTGGAGCTAATTTTATATTTCTCTTTATTTAGCAAGTCATATGAGGGAGAGGACAAATGATTAAATTACCTCTAACAACAAAAGATTCCTAAAGAAACTGGAAAATTATTACAAGTTTTCGACCTAAAAATTTAACAACTTAATCTCTAAATTTTTCTTGATAATCTATCTCTGAACTTACAATTTTTAAAACCGTCATATTCTTTTTTTCTCACATCTGTTAAAATATTGGATGGTTTTTTCCACATACCAACCCAAAAAAGAAAAAAAATCACTGCTGGTTATTTTTATAGTTTTAATTACAAATTCGTTATAAAAGTTTAAACTAATTCAATTATATATCAAATTTAAATCTAAATTTTAAAGTAAATCTTTATTGAAATTAAGTAAAAATTACCAGTAATATCCTCTTTAGATTGTCGTATATCGAACCTGAGCAAAAATACTATAGGATCATGAATTGTAAGTTCGGGGGATATTTTTCAAGGAGGGAAAAAAATTAGTAACTAAATTTCTAAATTTGAGACGTTCAAAAAAATACATACACAAAAAATCATGAGACTATTTTTAGAACATGTAGTTCATGTTAGAATTTTCAGACTTTGCGTACTCTAAACAATTAATGAAGACAAATCCTGCCATGTCAACGGAAAGCAACCAAGAAAAAGACTCCTAAGAAACCACACAAGAGTTCTCACTATCATAGTTAGCTATCCAAACAAAACACAATTTTGCAAGTTTTAACCTTTTCCAAATCCAAACGAATATTTTAATAAGATACAAAATGAGTCATGTGCGGTAGTCCCCTTTTAATAAGGAACTTCAAAATTCATAGGACAGTTTCTAATTTATAGGAAATTTATCTCCTCAGTTTTGTGTGCTAAATAATTTAGCCTAGTTTTTTTGGGTCCAGCTGTAATAGGAAATAACATTATTAGAAACCCAAGTGGTCCTTCTTTTTGATTATTCATTACTTGCATACAAATTTTCCTGCAACAAAGTATTACCTTATTGGTATTCTTTTTCTGCAAGCAAAATCTTAGAATTGTGTCGTCAGGATTTGTTAGGAACTGAAATAGTAAAGCTAAGTTGTTTATCAAATTTTTTGTATTATGCAATGATATATATATATATATGTAATTAAGTTCATGTATATGTTGTAAAAACCGGCCTATGGTACGTAAATGAGCGATTTTCTCATTGCTTTTATTTTCTATGTCTCATTCATGTTTTTATAAAAATATCCTGACATGTTAAAAAACTTATATGATCACCGATGTGAGATGATTTTTAGAATTAATATGATCTTTTAATTGACGTATTATGTTTTTAATGAAGAGGCATGAAAAGGAACATAAATAAAGGAACAAATAAGTTGGATTCATTCAAGCCTCTTAATCAGTAACTCACAATAGTTGAGTCACAACCCTACTTGCTTTGAGGTTTAGAGCTACAAGCTTGCAGAGTCCTTTAGTTGTTTTTTTTTTTTTTTTTTCATTTTTATTAGAAAGAAATGGGATTGATGGTGTCCTCATGCCCTCTTCCCAGTAGTTGGGTGAGCCCAACCTGACTTGAAATCTGAATATTATAATTTGAACCTGAGACCTGATAAAAACGAAGACTCTAAATAGGCATTTCTTACCACTAAACCCTCATCACTTATGGTATTATTTTCAATAGTAAACAGTGGCAAGCACTGACGCCTTATACCACTGTATTTGAATAGCATCATCATCTTATAACGGGTAACATTTGAAAAAAATAATTTTAACTTCATCTTCGCTTGCACGACTTATAAATAATAGTTTAACGTTAAACGTTGACTTATGCGGAACTCAACTAAAAGCTTATAGAATAATGGAGAAAAAATTCTCCCCATTTTTTAAAATCAAGATATGGACCAATAAATAAATGCACAAGTAAGCAGTCACACTACCATATTTTTATTGTGTTTGTTTATTTATTTATTTATTTTATATGCTAAAGTTTTTGTTTCATTAGTTGGCCACTTGGCAGTAGGAGAACCGGAAAGGCAATCAAATTTAGAGGTCGACCACATCCTTGCATGACATTAATGTTGGTTAAAAAGTAAGCATTGAGCTGTACTTCGTGTTTTGGGATCATCTAATGCTGGATTTTGGGTAAATTTAGATTGGAAAATTTTTTTGAATAGTATTTATATTTATGTGAGCAAAAGTAATATAGAAAACATTTTAAAAAATATATATAGACAGAGTGCCAAACGGATCATTAATTTATGTTTGATTAGAGAGAAAAAATAGGAACAAAGAAGTTGACGGGTTTTTGAAAAGAAAATAAAATTGTAATTTGTTTGGAGAGAGAGAAAAGTAAAGAAAAAAAAAAAAGAACTAACAAATAATGTTGTTTTTAATCCTTCTAAAATTGGGGAGATTTATATTAAAAAAAAAAAGTGAATTACATCTTAAATCAATAATCAAATTATCTTTTTTCTACTCAATTGTAACTAATGTAAATTAAGTAATTGAAAAAAATAATAAAGTACTTGATCATTCATTTTCTATTTGCGGTATCCTATCAGACAAGATAAAGAAAAAAACAACTTTTTTTTTTTTTTTTTTAATTTTCGTCCTCTCTCTCTCACTGACCCACTAAACAGACTGTTCAAATTTGGTCATAAAGTGTGCATTTCTCGATGTATGTGTCTAAATTTAACACCACCATTGAAAATTAATTTGAAATTTTAGTTATAAAGTACATGTACCCCTTTAAGTGCACTGAAAGGAAGTGACCAAACTTGGTTCATAAGTAAGCAATATTTTCCCTGTAAATGAGCCCTCCAAGGCATGTGACTTGGCTGCAGTTGGCATATACATATATATATATATATATTCCTAACCTCAATAATTATACATTTTTTTTCTCCACATTTTTATAGCCTCTAATAGTTGTAATTAAATGCGGAGCTACATTAGATCCAAAAGTAACTGTGTATCCACCTCAAGGACTGCATACTTTAGTGTAGTCTGCGCCCGTGTATAATTTTTGTTTAACGGAAGAACATGTGAATTAAACTTTAAGAAATAAATAACATATTTATAATAAATTATTTATTTACTCGTTATTAAAAAAAAATACTTACTTTGATAAATAAGTTATTTATCTAATTAAATTTATGTTGATGTCGGTTTCTGCTCCGACCACGAAGTACCACTGCCGACCACATTCCTCGATCTTCCCACCTTCTCGGATACACATTCACCGTCTCGGATGGTCGGCTGACCGAGACATTAGCCGACAACATCCTGTGACTCCGCGAGAGCTGGCTGTGTCCGCGGACCGTGATGTTCTCGGATTAACCCATTGTATCGGTTGCCTCCGGATTTGCACAGGTCATCCGGGCCCGCGGTCACCTCAACTGACACTAATCCTACCCTGGCACCCATCAGTTACAGGCGCCGCCCACCTACTCCTGCAGAACGTCACTTCGCCACCCGCCGCCACCTACTCTGACAAAACCTGCCCCTGCAGGTGCCGGCGACAGTCACCCTTCTGTCTCCTACTTGGAGTCAGGCTCCACGTGGCGCACGCCCATTGGGCCAGTAGCCCCTGCAGGCCTAAAACCCTAGCCCCCTGCCAGGCGCCCTAGGTAGCCGACCCGACCGGGTCGCCCCGAGCACCCGAGTCCGGGGAGGACGCCTATAAATAGAGGAAAAATACACGAATTCAGGTACGGTCATTTTGCCTGGCCAAATCTCTGCCTCTCCCTACACTCATCAATATCATCACTGACTTAAGCATCGGAGTGCCCGTGGCAGACACCACACCGGTGTCCCCATCATTCCGAGGTGCTTCTCTTTTGCAGGTGACCGACGGCGGAGTTACTGGCCTGAACTGACCGGACGATCCTGTTACTTTGGGTGTTGCTGCCGGAGACATTTTCGGCATCAACATTTTGGCGCTAGAAGGAGGGCCCCGCGCCTTTCCAGCAATCTTTTCATCACTCGCGCTCCCCGAGCGCTCGTCCACTCAAGCCATGGCTGATCAAGACAACCAAGATTTCCAGAACGCAGACAACCCGGGGCCTTCCGGCTCGAGGGCACCCAGAGGACCCAGCGGGGGAGAAGAGCCCGGGCACAGCGAAGGCCCACCCAGACGGAGATCCTCACCGAGAACGTCCGAGACCTGACAGAGCTCGTCAGGTCGTTGGTGGAGGAACGCAGAGAAGCTAATGTTGTCCAGTTCCACGAGGAGCCGCCTGAGGTGGCCGAGTCCACACCAAGCAGGCCCCCAGGGTCGGGAAGTCGACAGCACAATGCCTTGCCATCGGGCGATAGGAGGAGCAACCGGTGGCACCGAGAGAGCCTCGGGCGGCAGCCCCAAGAGGGCGCGGAGCCGAGCAGAGTACGGTCTAGAAGCCGTCATACGTAGGCCACCCGGACAGGGGCGCCCGAGCAACCGGCGGTGGCCGACGGTAACCCGGACAACCGCGGGAGAGAAACTGTGCACATCCGGGGGAGCACCACATCCGTTTTCGACTGCCTCGGCAGGCCGGTAGCCCACCGACGTTTGGGCCGAGAACGCTCTGTTGATAAGCCGGGAAAAATCGAGGACTACAACCAAACCACGCTGGACCAGCTCCAACGGCAGCTCGACCAGCTCGTGGGCCAGCAGTACGACATGGACCAGTTCGGAGCGGTGGACCCGCCATTTTCTCCAGCTATCATGGCTGCCCCGTACCCGGCTAGGTTCAAGATGTCGTCCGTAGCCCCCTACGACGGCTTGACCGACGCGGACGAGCACATCGAGAACTACCAGGCTCACATGTTGATCCAAAATGCCAATGAGGCTGCCCTGTGCAAGTCATTTTGCCTGACCCTGTCTGGACCGGCCCGCCAGTGGTACCGGAGGCTGGCCCCTGGGTCGATTGGCTGCTTCAAACAGCTCGCCGACGCCCTTGCAGCGGCCTTCCTGAGCTCGAAGACTAGGAAGCTGGGGGCATCCCATCTTTTCAGCATCAAGCAGGGCGAGACGGAGCCCCTGAAAACGTACCTCGAGCGCTTCGACAAAGCGGTCGTGTAGGCTGAGACCTGCACCGACGACACCTTGATGGGGGCGTTCCGGGAAGGCATCAAGGACGCACGGCTTGTCTGGACGCTCGCCTACGATAGGCCGCCCACCTTCGCACAACTAAGGGGGATCGCCTGGAGGCACGCCGAGGCCGACGAGTACGTCCGAGAACGTGGACTCGTCTCCAGAGAACAACCTCGGCTTCTCGGAAGGAAGCCGGAGAAAAACCAACCCGACCAGAGCCGACAAGACAGGGGGAAGGCTGTGGTCGTTGACAACCGGGCTACGCCCAACCCTAGTCAGAGAACGCCAGCGGGGAGGTTCCAACAATATACCCCGCTGGTGACGACTATCGAGCACGTCTTCCACCAGGTAAGCGGTCGAGGGCTGCTTCGGGACCCTCCACCACTCCGGCTAGACCGTTCACGGAGGAACCAAAACAAGTATTGCAACTTCCACAAGGACGTTGGCCATGACACCAAGGACTGCATACAACTCCGAGACCAGATCGAGCTGCTGATCCGCGATGGCCACTTGCGGGAGTTCGTGGAGAGGGTCATCACCCAGGCCGGGCCGAGTAGACCCGCGCAGGCTCCCCGACAGAATCCGAGACCTGCTGGTCGGACGGACGAGCCGGAGCAGGAGCACATAGTCCACACCATCTTCGGTGGGACTGCAACCGGCGACCCCGCCAGCAGCCGTAGGAGTTACGCTCGGGAGGCTCGCCGGTACGCCCGTGGAGAATATATCAACATGGCGGAGCATATCTCAAAAATATGCCTGCAGGACAACACGCCGATCACCTTCACGGATGACGAGGCGGATCGGCTACTCCACCCGCACAATGACGCACTGATCGGCGAAATCCTAGTAGCTGACAACGTCATCCGCCGCGTCCTGATCGAAAATGGCAGCTCCGCCGACATCATGTTCATGGATGCATTCACGAGGCTCAAGATAGAGGGCGCCGTGCTCACACCCGCCTAAACTCCCCTCTATGGGTTCTCCGGAGAGTGCGTCCGTGCTGCCGGGACGGTCAACCTCCCAGTCACAATCGGGGATGGCCTGGAGAGGGTGACCCGGATGGTGGAGTTCATCGTTGTAGACCGGCCATCAGTTTACAATGTCATCCTGGGGAGGCCGACCCTCAATGGAATAAAGGCGGTAGTCTCCACCTACCACCTGGCAATGAAGTTCCCGACCAGTGGTGGGGTTGGCGTGTTTCAGGGAAACCAGGAGGGCGCGAGGAAGTGCTACATGGAGGCAGTCAACAAAGTGTGCCGAAAGGCTCCCGCCCCAATAACTGTAGCAGCCGTCTTCACGATAGACGAGGTCGAGACCACTAGTGGGGAGATCACCCGCCTAAGCGACTTGGACCCGAGGATTCCCGAGGAGGAGATCCGAGCGCACCCGGTCGAGGACCTGGTTCCTTACCAGCTGTACCCCGAGCATCCGGAGAGGACCGTGATGCTCGGTTCGAGGCTTGGTCCAGAGACCCGAGCAGCACTCGAGGAATTCCTCCGGGAGCACAGGGATGTATTCGCCTGGTCACACGAGGATATGCCCGGAATAGACCCGGCGGTGATGTGCCATCACCTGAGCGTCAACCCGAGGCATAGGCCCGTGATCTAGAAGAGGAGAGCTTTCAACCCTGAGAGGTACGCGGCTATCAACGAGGAGGTAAAGAAACTGCTCGCGGCAGGCTTCATCCGAGAAGTCACCTACCCGGAGTGGCTGGCCAACGTCGTCCTGGTCAAAAAGACCACCGGGAAGTGGCGAGTCTGCATAGACTACACGGACCTCAACAAGGCATGCCCGAAAGACAGCTTCCCGCTTCCTCGGATTGACCAGCTGGTCGACGCAACGGCTGGCCACGAGTTGCTCAGCTTTATGGACGCGTACTCGGGATACAATCAGATCCCTCTGAGCAGATCCGACCAGGTCAAGACGGCGTTCACCACTGACCAAGGCCTGTACTGCTATCAGGTCATGCCATTCGGTCTCAAGAACGCCGGGGCGACATACCAGCGGCTGATGAACAAGATGTTCGCCCCGCTCATTGGGAAGTCAATGGAGGTGTACGTCGACGACATGCTGGTGAAGAGCCGCCGAGCAGGCGACCACATCCAAGACCTCCGGGACTGCTTCAACATCTTGCGGCAGTACCGGATGAAGCTCAATCCGGCCAAGTGCGCCTTCGGGGTAAAGTTAGGGAAATTCCTCGGGTTCATGGTGAACCACCGGGGAATCAAGGTCAACCCCGCCAAGGCCCAGGCCGTCGTCGACTTACAGCCACTGAGGACGACGAAGGAGGTGCAGAGGCTGACCGGGATGATCGCTACCCTCTCCCGGTTCGTGTCCCGGTCCACCGACAAGTGCTTCCCGTTCTTCCAAGCGCTCAAGGGCCAAGGCAAGATCAGCTGGGATGACAAGTGTGGGGAAGCCTTTGAAGGCCTGAAAGGGTACTTGGCTAGCCCGCCGCTGCTGTCAAAGCCTGTTCCCGGGGAGGTACTGCTCGTCTACCTCGCGGTCTCAGAGAAGGCAGTTAGCTCGGTCTTGATCCGAGAAGAAGACAGGGTGCAGCTCCCTGTCTATTACAGCAGCAAGGCCTTTCAAGGCGCAAAGGGGAGGTACACCCCTCTGGAAAAGTTGGCCTTGGCGCTGGTCTCTTCAGCCCGCAAGCTGAGGCCGTACTTCCAGGGTCACCCGATCCGTGTCCCGACCAGCTACCCACTCCGCCAGGTGCTCCAGAACCCCGAGCTATCGGGGCGGATCGCGAAGTGGGCAATCGAGCTTGGAGAGTTCGACATCGAATATATTCCACGCACCGCGGTTAAGGCGCAAGCGCTGGCCGATTTTGTGGCCGAGTTCACGGGCGCTCCCGAGCCGGCTCCGGAGTCCTCGGAGAAGGTGGTCGCAGCGCCCGTTGAAGACGGCCCAACGACACCGAATATGAACGTCTCAAGGTGGAAGCTATTCGTTGACGGTTCCTCGAACTCGGGGGGCTCCGGTGCGGGCCTTGTCCTTATAAGTCCCGACCAGTATAAGACCAGCCAGGCACTCCGCTTTAATTTTAAGGCATCCAACAATGAAGCGGAGTACGAGGCTGTGATTGCCGGGCTCAGTCTAGCCCGGGAACTTGGCGTGTAAGACATCGAAGTGTTCAGCGACTCGATGCTCATTGTGAATCAAGTGACCGAGGAGTTCCAAGCAAAGGAGGCTAGAATGGCGAAGTACCTGGACAGGGTGAAAATCCTACTCGGCCAGTTCAAGACCCAGGTGGTCACCCGGATACCTCGTTCGGAGAACATCGAGGCAGATGCCCTCGCTCGGCTCGCCTCGGGGAATGACCTCGATAGTCTGGTTTCATTCCCCATCGAACGACTGGACCAGCCGAGTATCGAGCGAGAAGAGCAGGTCCTCTGTTCCGAGAACGCCACCACCTGGATGGATCTGATCATCAGGTACCTCGCCGAGTCCCTGCTTCCCGAGGACCGAGAGCAGGCTCGACGAGTCAAGAACACCTCGGCCAGGTACACACTCATCGACGAAAAATTGTACCGCCGAGGGTACTCTTCCCCTTACCAGCGCGTGCGTCGGCCCTGCTGAAGCCGAGTACGTTATGAAGGAAATACACAGCGGGGTCTGCGGGAACCATTCAGGGGGGAGAGCCCTGTCGTTTAAGTGCCTTCGGCAGGGATACTACTGGCCGACCATGGGCAAAGATGCAATGGATTTCGCCCAGAAATGCCTCAAGTGCCAGCAGTTCGCCAGGGCCATCAAGTCACATCCCGAGAAGCTGACCTCGGTGGTGTGCTCTTGGCCGTTCGCCAAATGGGCTCTCGACCTGATCGGACCACTCCCCATGGCCCGGTCACAGCTTCGCTATTGCATCGTAGCAATAGACTACCTCACGAAGTGGGTCGAGGTCGAACCGTTGGCCCAGCAGACGGAGGCAAAGTGCACTAGCTTTCTGTGGAAGAGCATAATTTGTCGGTTCGGGCTCCCCCACACCGTGGTAACAGATAACGGGAAGCAGTTCGACAATCCCAAGTTCATTGCGCTCTGTGAACAGTTCGGAATCAAGAAGGTGTTCTCTTCTCCCGGGCACCCGCAGAGCAATGGACAAGTGGAGGCCGCCAACAAGACTATCAAGGAGAACTTGAAAAAGAACCTTGAGAGGCACAAGGGGGCTTGGATCGACGAACTTCCCCGAGTACTGTGGGCTTACCGAACGACCAAGCGCACTGCAACCGGGGAAACCCCATTCGCGATGGCATTCGGAGTAGAGGCTGTCATTCCTGTCGAAGTTGGCCTGCCGAGCCTCCGAGTAGAGAACTACGATGAAGAGGATAACGCCGAGCAGATGCTTCCCGAGCTCGACCTAGTTGAGGAACGGCGCGAGCAGGCCCTAATCCGAAAAGCCGCTCGGAACCAAGTGGTGGCCAGATATTACGACAAGAGGTTCCGACCCAGGGTATTCCGAGTGGGGGACTTTGTGCTAAAAAAGGTCTTGGTCCAGGAACCCGGCCTCGGCTCGTTTGGCCTAAAATGGGACGGTCCGTACACGGTCACCGAGATCGTCCGCCCGGGAACATATCGCTTGGCCGACCAGGATGGCAGAGAGCTCAGACACCCTTGGAATGCCGACCACTTGAAGCGTTTTTATCAGTAAACTTTTTGTAAGAATGGCCTCGGCCGATATATGTGATAGAATTTATTCAAAAAAAAAAATGTGTTTAAATCAATGGTTATTCTGTAGTTCGCTGTTGGTTTATTCGAACTCCTATGGTTCTCGGACCAAAGAGACAGGTCCTATGACCAGGCACCGACCAGAATTGGACGTGCCCGACTAGGACCCAATATCTTTAATATTATTCATCTCCTATGGTTCTCGGACCAAGGAGACAGGTCCTATGACCAGGCACCGACCAGAATTGGACGTGCCCGACCAAGACCGAATATCTTTAATATTATTCATCCCCTATGGTTCTCGAACCAAGGAGACAGGTCCAATGACCGGACACCGACCAGAATTGGACGTGCCCGACCAGGACCCTAGTTGCGTTGCAAAAAAAATAATAAAAATACCAATGTGGTTCGACTCGGGTCAACTCTAAGTTCACCCAGTCGAACCAGGGGGGAGGAGAGGTACTCGGATGGAAATAAGGGCCGAGTACCCGACCAAAACTACACTTCGGAAAATAATCAGACAGTTCGTAAAAAATAAATATACACAAGAATAGATAGAAGGAGAGAATTGTGTTCATTAAAAAGTAAAAAAGTTACATCAAGGAGGATGGTACAAGTTGGGCACCCTCGAACCCAAAAAAAAAAAAAAAAAAAGAGAAAAGACCTATCAAAAAGGGGAGCACAAAGACAGGGGTCGGCTCTAATCTAGCTGGTCCGGAAAGATATCGGTCATTGAAATGTCAAGGCCTGGAGAGGTCGGCTGGTCAGGCGGCGGCTGTTCTGGTGCGAAAGCCTGCTCGGGAACCTCGGGCTGCCTCGGCTCGTCGACGACGACCACGTCCTCGGGCACTGGGGCAGGGCCGGTCACTTCCCCCTCCTCCAGGGGCTCCTCGGCTGCTGTCTCCTCCGACCAGGAAGGGACGAAGGACCAATCCACCCCGACTAGCGAGGGGTTCCTATCGGTGAATCAGGCCTTCATGTCCCGCATCCCGTCCTCGTACTCGGAGGCGAGGCGAGCTTTGAACTCCTCGGATTCGAGGTACTCGGCCAGCGCCTCTGCGCGAGCATCTTCGCGTGCAGCCGGGAGGGCGACGTCGATGTATCGCTGATGCTCGGCTCGGGAAGCAGCAAGGTCCTCTTGGGCTGTCTTCAGCGCCCTCTCCACCTCAAGGCGTGAAGTCTCCGCCGCCTCGGCCTTCTGCTGCGCCGCGAGTGCTTGGTCCTCGACCCTAATCCATTTGTCCTTGGTCACTGTGGCCGCCACCTCGGCAGCCTTTGCCGTCTCCTCGGCTCTCTTGAACGAGTCCACGGCTGTCTTAGCCGTCTCCTCGGCAGCCCGCTTAGCCTTCTCGGCAGCATCCTTGGCCGACCTGACATCCCTCTCGGACTTCCTCAAAGCCCTCAGGTCAGCTTCGGCGACCTTGAGCTTCTCAGCCATCAGGTTTGAGTGGGCCCTTGCAGCCGCGCTCCCAGAGAAGAGGGTGCAGAGGGTCTGAGAAGAAGAAGGTTAGAAAAACAAACAAACAAAAAATCCTTAAAAGGAACTTTAAAAAAAAAACAACAAAGGGGAGAGTTGCACCTACCCCGACTGAGGAGAGGATGGAGTCATGGATGGCCTCGATGTGGTCGGACCGGGTAGAGGCCTCGGCGAGTTCGGCGGTCAACGCCTCGGCAAACTTGTTGACCATTACCCGATAAACCGAGGACTCGGAAGGAGGCTGCTCGCCCGGGCCGAGTTGAGGCGGGGGTGGAAGAACTGCCGGCTGATCATCCCGGGGACGGCTTGAGCTAGGCTCATGCCGGCTTGACCGATCTTCCCTCGGCCGGTCCTCCCTCGGTCGGTCCTTGCTCGACCTATCATCCTTCGGCCGGTCCTTGCTCGGCCTATCCTCCCTCGACCGGTCCTCCCTCGACTTCTCAGGTCGAGCGTCATGACGTGCCGAGTGCCGGCTGCTCGGGGCCGCTGGAGGGGCAGCTGCCTTCGCGGGGGCTGCTGGGGGTGCCACCGCCCTGCTCGGCGGCGCGACCTCTTTCTCCTTCCCCTTTCCCTTCGCCAGCCTGGCGTTCTTGAGGAGCCGGGCCCTGCTCTCCTCCAAGCTCGGACGCTTGGTCCCGCGGCGGTCTCGGTAGGCCATCGGTACGACCTTCGATCCGGAGGCCTTGGGCAGGGTACAGATCCCGAATGACCAGGTCTAAGTCCTCGTCAGCGACCCGAGGACCCCACATTCCCGGGGGCCGGGTCGCCAGACGAGGACTCGCGGACTGTGGCCTCGGGGACCCCCTGTTGAACCCCGGATCGAGTGTCCGCGGCCGCTGCTGGTCGGCTTGTCCGAGAACGGTAGTGGACCGCCGGCGGGGGCATGGCCGCGACAGTAACCGTCGGGGGAGAGGCCCTCGGCTGGTCGTCTACACGGCCAGAAGTGGAGGATATGCCGACCCAGTGCTGCCTTCGGCTGGATTTGGCCAGGAGCCCGTGCTGGTTCCTCTCGGGGTCAGATAGGTCCCGCAGCACGTTTATTCTCCCCGGGTCTGCTCCGAGACGTGTGGTGCCCGAGTCCACACGTAGCCCTTCCTGAACCAAACTGGGACCCTCTCGAACCGAGGCAGCTCGTAATATGACAGGCGCTCGTGCAGCCACCGACCACCTGCGTAGAACCAGAGGTGCTTGAACTGCTTGTCCGAGTCTGGGCACCCGGTTATGAAGGTCCCCTTGAACCCCTGGAAATAGTAGAACCCCTTGGACGAAGGAGCCGACTTCATTCGGTAGAGATTCTGGAAGGGTGCAACGGGCATCTTCTCACCGAATCTCGCCGCCCACAGGACGTAGCAGCTGACTAGGACGCGATATGCGTTCGCGTTCAGCTGGGCTGGGGAAACGTTCAGCCTGGTCAGCGCCTGCCTCAGAAACGGGTGGAAGGGGAGTCGCAGCCCTGCTCGGAAGTACTCGGCAGGGAGGGCGATATAGCCGTCTGGGGGACGAGAAGGGATGTCGTCAGGCCCCGGAACCAGAAGTCCCACACCCTCCGGAATTCCGAAGTCCCGACGCAGCAAGGTCAGGTACCTCTGTGTGAAGGCCGTCGTAAAGTAATCCGCCGTGTACACAGGTCGGCCCCCTGCCAGCCTGGTCATCTCCGCATCTGCTCGGCGATACACCTTCACGTCGTTGATGCGCATCGCCTTCCCTGTGTCACGGTCGTGCGCTTCGGTGTCCTCCCCGGACGGGTCGGTGCTGTTCGACGCCATCTCTTCATCTCGGCCAGACGTGCTAGCCTGGCTGGCAATCCTCTTGGCGGCTTCCTCTTCGGCCATAAGGTCAACGACCGGGGCCGGTTGAGCCTGGGTAGCCCTACCCAACTCCTCGACAAATTCGCAGTCGGGAGCTGTGCTCGGACCCGCTCGGAGTATCTCCTCGAGCCGTGCTGTGCCGGTCTTTTCTCGGCTGCTCGGGTAGACTTCATCGCTTGGCGATGGTATGTCGGAGATCCCCGATAGCTGGTCGGGTGTCTTGCCCCTCGGGCCCGTCGCCTCTCCTGTCGAAGACGATCTTGTGCCCGACGTCGAAAAGTCGCTCCCCGAGATGTCCATGCTCTCGGATAAGGCCGCGTTCTCGGAATCGGAAATGTCACTCATTCTCGCAGCAAAATAAAATTTTTTACCTTCTCGGATCTGGTCGACGCTGGTCTGCAAGTTCCTGAGCTAGGTGGTCTTCGGCAGTCTTCGGCAGCTCTCGGCAAACTTGATCTTTCGCGAACGATGAGAAAATGAGGATCACCCCCCCCGCTATTTATAGGCGAAGGTTTAGCGAAAAATTCGGGCACGATTTGCGAGGCGACGCTTCGGTTTCCCGCCATTAATCCACGTCGGTGCCAGTTTCGGAAATTGAAAATTTGAAGTGTCGTTCTGTCTTCCCGCCAGTCACGGAGCGACACGTGGCACTACTGACACGGGGCAACGATTGAAACCGTCCCGAGGACACCTGCGTTGTCCGAGTATCCGACCGAACTCCGACTACAAGATCATTGTCGAGCAGAAGACGAGAAGATGACTACTCGAGCATCCCTGGCCAAGTCAGTCCAGAGATGCTGGGGGGCTTATGTTGATGTCGGTTTCTGCTCCGACCACGAAGTACCACTGCCGACCACATTCCTCAATCTTCCCACCTTCTCGGATACACATTCACCGTCTCGGATGGTCGGCTGACCGAGACATTAGCCGACAACATCCTGTGACTCCGCGAGAGCTGGCTGTGTCCGCGGACCGTGATGTTCTCGGATTAACCCATTGTATCGGTTGCCTCCGGATTTGCACAGGTCATACGGGCCCGCGGTCACCTCAGCTGACACTAATCCTGCCCTGGCACCCATCAGCTACAGGCGCCGCCCACCTACTCCTGCAGAACGTCACTTCGCCACCCGCCGCCACCTACTCTGACAAAACCTGCCCCTGCAGGCGCCGGCGACAGTCACCCTTCTGTCCCCTACTTGGAGTCAGGCCCCACGTGGCGCACGCCCATTGGGCCAGTAGCCCCTGCAGGCCTAAAACCCTAGCCCCCTGCCAGGCGCCCTAGGTAGCCGACCCGACCGGGTCGCCCCGAGCACCCGAGTCCGGGGAGGACGCCTATAAATAGAGGAAAAATACACGAATTCAGGTACGGTCATTTTGCCTTGTCAAATCTCTGCCTCTCCCTACGCTCATCAGTATCATCACTGACTTAAGCATCGGAGTGCCCGCGGCAGGCACCACACCGGTGTCCCCATCATTCCGAGGTGCTTCTCTTTTGCAGGTGACCGACGGCGGAGTTACTGGCCTGAACTGACCGGACGATCCTGTTACTTTGGGTGTTGCTGCCGGAGACGTTTTCGGCATCAACAATTTATATTTTACTTTAAATAATTTTTAGAATCTATTATTTGCTTCAATTATTTACAAAAAAAAAAAAAAAAAAAATTACTTATTTAAGATATATTGTTTGCTTATATAATTAATAAATCATGTGATAATAATAATGACCAAATGTTTTTTAAGATATTTGCAAAATAGAGTTACTTCGTGTTTTGTGCAAGTAAATAAGACCACTTTAAGAGAGAGAGAGGGAACTTCTGAACTAAAAGAATGGACCCAGAGAACGTACACAAGGTGTGGAAAGTGAGAAGGATTGCCCAGAGGGGCAACCTTAACTTGATCTGTCCATTCGGGGAAAAACAAAAAAACAAACAAACAAACAAACATGCATTCAACATTATAAAACAAAATCAAAAGCAAAAACAAAACAAAAACAAAAAACAAAAAACAAAAAACAAAAAACAAAGACAAAAACAAAAACAAAAGGCACTAAAGCAGCTATATTCGAACTTACGAGAAAGAAAAGAACAACTGAGTGGGAGTGTGAGAATCGAAAAAAAGATTTCTCAATTCTTTCTCTCATTAAAAATTTCAATAAATTCCATTATGTATTCCTTATATTGAAAAAAAAACTAATCTTGATCTGATTTCTTAAAAAAATAAAAAATAAAAAATAAAAATAAAAAAGTATTTCTCGTTAGGAATCTACAAAAACAAGTCACATATTAACCAAATATGGAATTGAAACTTAATTTAAAAAATTTAGGACTACTCTCCTTAATAGATTAACGTTTTAGGACAATATTCAAAGGTCTTATACCATGATCCAATGAACAAAGAGAGCATGATAGAGCTGGTCCTGAACCTAGTTTTAGAATATTTTTGACTCCATATGTGGGTAGGTGTCAGATTCTATATTTAATGTGACACATTACATTTTGTTATAAGGAATTAATATATATATATATATATATATAATATACTACATTTACAGTTTGCAAAGGTGAAAAGAATGTTTCAGCTGTTCATCATGGCAGATATGTGATTTGACCAGAAATGGATGTGATTCAGCTCAAAGCCGATGGCTGAGAACAGCAATGATTTGCTTTTGGGCTTTAAATTGGGCCACAAGTTCTTCTTGGCAACTGAAGCCCAAGAGAGAGGCCTCTATGTTAGACCATGTCTGAGGCCCAACAACAATAACCGTTGAAAATGTGAATTTGTTGTCTTAGGAAGGACAGTTTGTAGTTAGTTTCTAAGTTCAGTAGCTACAGAGTAGTTTATCTGTTGGATTATGAGTTTAGTTGGGGTCTGTTTGGATTAAATATGACAATTTTTTCCGTTAACTCATTAATTCATAGGGACCATTTTAATTGGGGCAGAGAAAACCCAATCTAAATGAAATAAAAGTTTAACCCGTAGAGATTTTCAGAGTGGGGATGGGTTTAGGGGTAATCAATCATTTTCCCTATTACCTGTATTGTTTAATTATATATTACTTAATATCTTTTTTTAGTAATAAACTTTAGCATATTTGATATATGAAAAATTAAATACTACGATTTTGATTTATTTTAACTTAAAATATCTTTATATATATATGTGTATTTTTTTTTATACTTTTTATTCTTATGTGACGAAAATAAATAATTGGATTAACATGATATCCAACAAGTACCTGAACTTGCAACGGAGAAAACTTGTCCTATCCTCACCAATTTAAATAGGTTACAGGGCTAGTATTGGGGAGTGTTTTTATTTGCGAGATGGGTTGTTGAGAAGAACACCATACCCGGAACTCGCTTTATTGTCATCCCTAGTTCTGATCATAGGTTCAAACTTATAATTTCAAATTTTATGAGAAAAAATATTATAAAAAAAATTTAAAAATGGGTTTAAAAGAGGGTGTCAAAGGAGAATTTACTTATTAGAAGAAGGTAGTGACTAGACTATATACTTGTCTTGTAGTCAGTGACTCAAACTGATAGTTAGTTAGCATTAAGACTACGAATTAGTCCTCATTTGTTGAGGAGTAACTGATTGAAGGAACTCATGTTGTTCATTTCTCTATTTTAAGTTCCTCTATTCTTTCCAGTTTTTTCTCAATTCTTTACAGGTTGGCTTCAAGACGATAAGACAAGGATTTTCCCCTGCCAAAGAAGCCTTTTGAAGCAATTATATATCGTGATGTCCGCTTAACATTTGGTTTGCCGTGATCATTGACACGAGTATTTTTATTTATCTGGAGAGATTTTTATTTCATGAATATGTTTACCAAAATTCAATGACTAAACACTCGTGTCATTTTATCTGTGACTCTGAGTAACTTCAACTTTTTAATTTGTCCAAGTTCACAACGATCATTAGTACTACTTGTCGAAACAATCAAAGAAGTGGACACACTAAAATAATGGTCATGGGAAGCTACACTAAATTCTACAAATTTGGGACTGAGTAAATGACCTATCAAATATCTTTACAAATCAAAAAAAGAAATACTCTTTGTCAAGTGTGAAGATGAATCCATCAGCCTGGCAATATATATATAATAAAAAAAGGAGGAGGTTGGGCACCATAGCCCCAATTCTGGGGCACCGCGGCGCCACCAAGGCAATGAGTCAATGCTGCAGCGCCAGCCAAAGGGCGCTGCAGTGTCGACATGAAGAACTCCGAAGCTAAGTTACCTTTTAGCACTACAGCTCTAGGTTTCGGCGCTACAACGCTGAGCCACGGAGCTTATGGGCATTGTAGCGCCGGTTGTGGGCGCTATAGCGCCAGGTCGCGATCCTTTTTTGGGAAACGCATTTTTGTCCTTATTTACGTGTTTTTAAAATGAGAAAAGGGCTAGGGCTGTGCATTATTAAGAGAACTCAATTGGGAGGGTTTCAAACACTAAGAGTGATCGAGAGATTAGGAAACATAATTGAGAGTTTGTGTGAGTGATTTCTCTTGTAATTTGTAATTTTCATCATCATCCTAATGGAATTTGCAACAGCAGAAATAGGATGTAGTCTTGAATTTGGGCGAACCTGTACAAAATTGGTGTCTCACTTACCTTTAATTTCTTTTAGCAATTATTCGTTCTTGATGTTCTTAGAATTAGGAGGCGCCTAATTCCTAACAACTGGTATAAGAGCTTTTGGTTTGGATTGAGAACGATGGCAAGCGAAGAAGGCTCGGCACTAGATATCATCAAATTTGATGATTCAGATTCCTTTTGGAGGATGCAAGTGGAAGACTAACTCTATAGCAAAAAATTGCATTTGCACTTGGGTGGTAAGCTTGACGGCATGAAGTATGAGGAGTGGAATCTCCTTGATAGATCGGTGTTGGGGGTGATCCATTTGACGTTGTCGAAGAACGTGGCCCACAACGTAGCAAAGGAGAAGACCATGGAAGCGATGATGAAGGCTTTGTCAAACATGTATGCATGAGAAGCCCTTGGCCAATAGTAAGGTACATCTCATGAAGAAGCTTTTTAATTTAAAAAGGCCTAAAGGTGCTTCGGTGGTAAAGCATCTGAATAAATTTAATACTGAGTTGAATCAATTGGTCTCCGTAAAGATTAAATTTGATGATGAGATTTGTGCCATAATCCTCTTGGCCTCACTACCCAATAATTGGGAACTAATGAGATTAGCTGTTACTAAATCAATTAGGAATGCGAAATTGAAGTTTGTTGGTGTTAGAAACTCTATTCTGGCGGAAGAAGTTCGTAGAAAGGATTCAAGAGAAGCTTCATCATCAAACTCGGCTTTTAATGTTGAGAATAGGGAGAGGAACTTCGAAAAGCATTCCAACAAGGGTAAAGGAAATAGAGGAAAGTCGAGGAATGGGAAAGCAAGTCTAGGAATGGTAGAAATGTGGAGTATAAGAATTGTGGCAAGACCGGCCACTTGAAAAAAAATTGTAGGCCTTCAAAGAAGGACAAGGACAAGAAAACCGACACCGCTAACGCTGTCACTAATGAGGTACATAATACTTTACTCTTTTCTGTTGATAGTTCTTTTAATTCATGGGTGATTGATTTGGGAGCATCATTCCATACTACCGCACATCGTAATGTTTTGGAGAATTATGTTGGTGAAAATCATGGAAAGGTTGGACATTGTTGGTATTGGAGATGTCAATTTGAAAATGCCTAATGGGTCTGTGTGGAAGATTCATAAGGTGAGAAACGTGCCTAAACTGATGCATAATTTGATTTCTATAGAGCAACTTAATGATGAAGGACACAACGTGACCTTCAATAGTGGAGGTTGGAAAGTCACAAAGGGAGTCATGGTTGTTGCTTGGGGGAGTAAAATTGGAACCTCTACATTAATTCCAGTTGCAGAGATACCATAGCAGTTGCTGATTCTGCTGCCAATACTGAGCTATGGCATCATAGGCCCGAGCACATGTGTGAGAAGGGAATGAATGTCCTATACTCTGAAGAAAACCTACCGGGTTTGAAAATTGTTAATCACAGCTCGTGTGAAAGGCTGTATCATTGGTAAGTAGAAAAAAGTTATTTTTTTAAAAGCAGGTAGAGAGCCTAAGACTAAGAAGTCGGAGATGGTTTATACTGATGTGTGGGGGCATTTGATTGTTACTTCTCTTGGAGGTTCTAATTATTATGTGACGTTCATTGATGACTCAAGTGGGAAGGTATGGGTCTATTTTCTTAAAAACAAATATGATGTCTTTGATGCTTTCAAGGGATGGAAAGCTATGGTTGAGAATGAAACAGATTTGAAAGTAAAGTACCTGCAGTCTGATAATGAAGAAGACAATTCCAGGGAAACCATAACAGAATGGTGTAGCTGAGATGATGAACAGAACTCTAAACGAGCATACTAGAAGTATGAGGTTACATGTGGGGTTGCCAAAGATGTTCTGGGCAGAGGTGATTAATACTACGGCTCATCTAATCAATAGGAGTCCATCTACACCATTGAACTTCAGGCTACCAGAAGAAGCTTGAAACTGTAAAAAGGTAAACCTTTGTTATCTGAAAGTGTTTGGTTGTGTTTCCTATGTTCATATTGATTCCACTGCTAGAAGTAAGCTTGATGCAAAATCTAAAAAGTGCTTTTTCATTGGTTACGGTGGACTCGAGTTTGGTTATCGTTTCTGCAATGACCAAAATCGAAAGATTATCAGGAGCAAAGATGTGATCTTCAACGAAGATATCCAGTATAAGAACAGAGAAAGCGGTGACTCCAGAAATACAGGTTCTAAAGTTAAGAAACCTAAGGTGATTCCGCTGATGGATCTTCCTAAAGTAGAAGTTGAGAATACAGGAAACGAAGATCAAGAGAATATAGCTCCAGAAGAAAACCAGAGCACTCTTGTTACTACAGTCAGGAGTTCTAGCAAGACCATCAGACTTCCATAGAGGTATTTTGTTGACCGGTATTCTCCCTCCTTGCACAATATTTTGTTGACCGACAGAGGTGAACCGAAGAGCTATGATGAAGCC
Source organism: Ficus erecta (assembly GCA_008635985.1). Lineage (NCBI taxonomy): Eukaryota > Viridiplantae > Streptophyta > Magnoliopsida > Rosales > Moraceae > Ficus > Ficus erecta. The sequence goes on along the minus strand of BKCH01001425.1, from coordinate 2,678 downwards.
GTACAGGTTAAAAATCAGTCAAGCGGGAGTTAGCCATAAAGGATGAGATGGATTTGTTAATGTCCAATCAAACATGGCAGTTGGTAGAGTTACCAAAAGGCAAAAAGGATTTGCACAATAAATGGGTGTACCGGATAAAAGAAGAACATGACGCCAACAAATGGTACAAGGCAAGGCTAGTAGTAAAAGGTTTTCAACAGAAATAGGGTATTGACTACAATGAAATCTTTTCTCCGCTGATGAAGTTAATCACGATCAAAATGGTACTTGCACTAGTGGTAAAGGAGTACTTGTTCTTGGAACAGTTGGATATTAAGACAACTTTTCTCCATGGTGATTTGGAGGAGGAGATCTATATGAAGTAGCCACAAGGTTTTGAAGTACAGGGTAAGGAGAACATGATTTGCAAACTTTAGAAGAGCTTGTATGGTCTCAAACAGGCTCCCAGACAATAGTATAAGAAGTTCGATAGTTTCATGAGTAGCAATAGCTTCTTGAGGTGTCAAGCAGATCACTGTTGTTACGTGAAGAACTTTGGTGACTCCTACATCATATTGTTGCTTTATGTTGATGACATGTTAATAGCAGGAGGATTCAAACTGGAAATTGACAAGTTGAAGAGGGAGTTGTCTAAGAAGTTTACGATGAAGGATTTGGGTGGTGCGAAGCAAATCCTTGGAATGAGAATTACAAGGAACAGTGGTGGTTTAAAACTATCACAAGAAGAATATGTGAAAAAGGTACTTAGTAAATTCAACATTAGTAATGTAAAGCCTGTGAGTACTCTTTTGGGTAGCCATTTCAAGTTGTCAAAGGAGCAATCACCGACTACAAAGCAGGAACGAGACCACATAGCCAAGGTGTCTTGTGCGTTCGCTATAAGCAGTCTCATGTATTTCATGGTGTGTACCAGACTAGACATTGCACATGCAGTGGAAGTTGTGAGCAGATACAAGAGCAATCCAAGCAAACAGCATTGGGAGGCAATGAAATGGATTCTTAGATATCTGAGAGGTATTGCATGTTTAGCTTTGTGTTTCAAGAAGTCAGGCTTAGGACTACAAGGTTATGTAGATGCTGATATGGCTGGAGACATTGATGGCAGAAAGAGAACTACTGGGTATGTTTACACTTTGGGTGGCACGGCGGTTAGTTAGGTTTCGAAGCTGCGGAAAATAGTTGCATTCTCTACTACTGAAGCAGAATATGTTGCTGTGACTGAAACAAGCAAAGAGATGATTTGGATGTTGTCTTTCTTGGAAGAGTTAGGTCACAAGCAAGAAAAGCGTGTGATGTACTGTGACAGTCAGAGCACTATTCACTTAGAAAAAAATCATGTGTTTCATGCTAGGACTAAGCATATATAGGTGCATTATCATTTCATCAGGTCTGTTTTGGAGGATGGGGTGTTGGTGCTTGAGAAGATTCTTGGGAGTCCTAATCCAGCTATTATGTTGACAAAAACTCTTCCGATCAAAAAATTGAAGTTGTGCGCAACTTCGGTTGGACTTCTCCTTTGAGGCCTGAGAAGTTGGTGCCGTTGCAGTGAAGATGAATCCATTAGCCTAGCAATATATATATATATATATAAGAGGAGGAGGTCGGGGCGCCGCAGTGCCCAATTCAGTGCTGCAGAGGGCGTTGTAGCATCGATGTGAATAACGCCGAAGCGGATTTAGCTTTGTAGCACTGCAGCGCTAGGTTTCGGCGCTGCAACGCTGAGCCACGAAACTTATGAGCAGCGCCAGGTTGCGATCCTTTTTTGGGAAATGCATTTTTGTCCCTTTTTGCGTGTTTTTAAAAGAGAGAAAGGGGCTAGGGCTGTGTATTATTAAGAGAACTCAATTGGGAGGGTTTCAAACACTGAGAATGATTGAGAGAGATTGGGAAACACAATTGAGAGTTTGTGTGAATGATTTCTCTTGTAATCTATAATCTTTATCATTATCATAGTGAAATCTGCAGCGGCGGAAACATGACATAGTCTCGAATTTGGGTGAACTTATATAAAATTTGGTGTCTATCTTCATGGTGAAATCTTTTTGCAATTATTCGTTCTTGGTCATGTTCTTAGAATTAGGAGGCGCCCAAATACTGACACTCTTTTCTTCCCCATAATTGCACATTAGTTGTCCTTTTCAATAACATACATATGTATATAAATGGAAGAATTTTCAAGACATGAGTGTCACAACCAATTCTAAATAAATCTGGAATATTCAAATTTTCCTTCTAATATTGTGAAGAGGTGGTAGGAATCACACACTTACAATTTCTAGCCATGTGAAGTTCTACCAAGTTTTTACAATATTGGGCAATGAGCAAATGCCCATTAAAAATCTTTTTGCAACCTAATTTTACAAGCCAAAAAAAGAAAAAGACGAGACCAACAAACTCTAATATTATGAGAAAAGGTCAACCAAAACCTCATCTAACAATTTCCCCAACATGTCATCCCCAATTTCCAAAGCCAACTCCTCTTGCTCAACCTCAAACTTGCTCCAATTTCCCACTTTGTTTATCTCTCTAATATAATCCTCCTTTTTGTACTCTATCCCCCACTCAAATCCCTTTTGTTCCCCACTCAGCCAAGCTTTGGCTAAATTCACTATCTCCCAATTGAATCCACCATAATTTGCTTCATTTTTCAATACCCTCAATTCATCTCTAAAGAAGTC